>QKYT01000441.1:42840-57582 GCA_003550305.1 Glomus cerebriforme | reverse complement strand
GGTACAATAAAAAATTTTTATTTGATTTTTGTTGTTACAAAAATTATTTATAGACAGGAATTATGATAATTAATATTGATGGCACATATGGTGTAATATATTTACACTTATAAATACTTTCTTCTCAACNGAAATAAANGNAAANTTTTAAACAAATAAATCAAAGACAACATTTATCAATACTACATACTGATGAACTTAAGAAAAAAATCAGAAAAAAAATCTAGAAGAAACTCTCTTGTAAGAATTTTGCACATGTATTTTTTTTTTATTTACTTTTAGAAATGTCACTCTTTCTTTTTTATTCTTAGAACTGACTTTCTTGGACCTTTTAGAAACTAAATTTTGACTTGGACACGAACATAAAGTGAGTTTTTAACTAGTGATGGTTGATCTTAAAAACTTAAATCATTTGATAAGACATATTAGTGTTTATCTGGCTCCAACATGATTCGTTAAGTGGTCAAAGTTTTTATATATATATAAATTTATTTATTAATCTCTCTTTGTTTAATTTTAAGCAATAAAAAAAATGCTTATCAAAATTAAATCATAAATTTTTTTTTTTTTTTTTGTGTTTAATTCTAACTTTTAATTCTTTATATTGAGTATTAACACTATATTGTGGTAAAGGATCTTTGATAATTACTTAGTACTATAATTTTAGATTATATGGCAAATTACTACACGAGTACTTGATGGTCATGTACTCAATAGACTACAATCCTGCAACGTGACTACCATGTATAAACTGTAATAACGTACCCGCTTGCACGTGATCCAAGAAAATTTTCTAATTTCTAGACTTCCAATTCGTTTTTTCTTTTAAATAGATTTAAAATATTATTATTTGTCATGTTTGGTTGATTGTTAACATTTATTTGCAGATGGTTAAAATTAATTATGAGAATTTCACATTTTAATTTTTCATAATTTATTTTGAGATTTAAGATTTATTTAAGATCATAATAAAGTTCAGCTGCAAAATTTAATATGATTAGAAATCATGTAAAATTCAAGCATTATAATATATTTGTGAATCTATTCAAAATCTTTAAGGGCGCAAACGTCGATTAACTATTCCTTTTGCCTTATGTTCTAGATTATTTTTGTTATAACAAAGTTCTGTTCATAATATCATAGGAACCAATTATCAAAACATAATTTTAAAGAATCCTTTTGAGCTTCGAATAAGAAGAATTAAACAAACTATTTGGAGATGATTTAACTATAGATTGTCCATTGATTAATTTGATTTATCAGTAAAAATAACTAATCAGGTTCATAATTTTTATAATACTGAAAGATTGCGATATCTTAAGATATTTATTTCTCGAAGTTGTCTTTTGTATTTTTGACCAAACTTGCTAAAATATTAAACTGAGCTTGTTAGAATTTAGACATGGTAAAGATACTTTTAGCAAAAAAAAAGATTTAATTTCACAATATTACTTTTATTTTTTTTATAAATTTTATATAAGAAATTCAACAACAAATGAGATGATAAGGTAATTTAAATATATAGTATTATAAAGATGAAAGAGAACGCACTTGTATTATTTGTACAATCTTTATGGCGAAAAAAATTATTTATTTACTAATAATAGATGGAAACCAATAATCAAAGTTTGATTTGGCTAATTGAATTTGAGTTAATTTGACCAAATTATATCAAAAAAGATAATGTAAAAAAATGTATTCGCACAATTAAAAAGATTTTTATTATAATGATTGTTTATAATATCATGTGATGGTACTCACTTAGTATCTGTCACATGATATATGATTTTTAAATCTGTAGGACTACATAATCGAAAAAAAAACTAACATAAATGTTTTATAAAAAGAAAATAAAAATCCTATCAATTAAATTAACCATTCCAAAAAAAGTCCTGCAGCACAGCCTCCATCTAAAATAGCTTAGGTTAAATTTTATTATTAAAAATTTAGTTATATATATTAAAATTGTTTTAAAATCAAAAGTCCAAAAATTTTTTTTTTTTTAAAAAAAAAGAAATTAGTTAGCATCATTACCCAATTCTTAATCTGAAAGTAAAATTATGTTTATTCGGTAATTTTTTTGTAAAAATGACTTTAATTTTCTGATAATTTTGGTAGGATAGTTATTAGTCAATATAAATCAATAAACTGCGTAGATGAAAAACTGAAAGTACAATTTTTTTTATTAATGTTAATTTAGGCTAAATAAAATTTAAAGTATATAAACAAAAAGAAGAATATTTTCTTTTAGAAAAGGAAAGATCCTGTTTCACACACATAGCAAAAATTTATTTACTTAACAGATTCTCCTTTATTGTAGAGTACTTAAATTAATTAGTAGAATAATTTCATATCTCATTTAGACATTAATTACCAGTAATATTAATATTTGAAGAAAAATTTTATTTGATTTTTTTGCTTTAATATATCATGTATTCCAAAATAATTAAATATCCTTCCAATATATTGTAAAAGCATTTTTTGCTCTTTTATTTTTTTAATTTCATTAAATTGATGATTGTATAGAAATATTATGTCATTATCATTAATTTTTGATTGCAATTCTTGAATAAAAATCGCAATTTCTTCGTTTTCATTAGCCGATATAATTTTTTAAACTAAAATATAATTGTATCTGGATCTTAAAATATTTTATAAAATTCATCATTGATAAGCGAATTTATTAACATTTGTTGAGCTGTATGTAAATATTTTAAAGCAAATTTATATTTGATTATAATGTAACCTACTATATTGCTAAATATATAGTAACATACAATTAGTAATTAAAATATTTTTTCTGTTTTCCATTAATCATATAATATGTGTTAAAGATATTACTGCAATAATACAATTTTTAAAAATATAACGTATATAGCAATTAGAAACTATAATTAAGAGTTTAAAAAAAAACTTTTTCAGATGCAATATGTGGTGATTTAAAAATAAGTCAAAAATTAGCATTTAGCTATCATCAACATCTATTATCAAAATTATATAAATAAACATTAGTATTATTAAATATTAATATTAATATTAAAAAAAAATATATATATATAAATATATCATGTTACCCTTTAATTTTAATGAGCTAGTATCTCCATGCCAAATAATTGAGAATCTTGATAATCTATTAAAGCAATAAAAATTTATTATTAGTAATATTAGTAATTATAGTAATTTTAATAACGAATTAACAATAATATTTGGCCATATTACCTTTGTCACTAAGATATAATGAAGTAACAATAGATGAATTAACGGGTTTGGATAAATTTTTAAATGTAAATACTCTACTTGTATATATAGCACCAGAAACTTTTTCATATGAGGTTAAAATTTTTGGTATCTCTTTATCAGCCTCTTCAAATATAGCTTTAACTTCTTTGCCTTTATATCCGAATTTTTCATCTTCTTGATTAAACTTATTACAAGAATAAGACCAAAAACAGAATATATCATATAATTCATTGGATATTGGTCTTTGGTTTGGATTAGCATTCATACATCTATGAGCCAATTTCTTATAAATTTCGGGAGTTTCCTTTCCAAATTCTGGCCTAAGTCCATTACATATATCTAATGCTAATCTTAAATTATGTTTCCTATCATAAAAAGGTGGTTTCCCGGATGATAGTTCGACCATAATTACACCCAAACTGTAAATATCTGAAGATAAAGTATATGGTTCTCCATTCAAAACTTCTGGAGCAATATATGGCAATACACCACATATTGTATCAACCAAATTTTGTTCATTTGATAGCCCAGATAATCCAAAATCTGAAATATAAGAAATATTGCTATTTTGTAATACATTTCCACTATGTAAATCTTTATGAAAATATCCCAATTTATGTAAATTTCTAAGGTCAAATAATGTTTCATGTAAATAACCAAGTTTAATTTTCCATAAAATGTTGTTGAAGTTCCTTGAATAAACACCTCTTAAATTTCCTTCATTCATAAATTTTATAATCATCATAAATTCTTTAGTTTCTGGATCCTTAGTTATTCCATAAAATTCTATGGAACCATTTTGTGATTTATACAAACTCCAATGTGTTTTAAGCTATTATTAAATAAAATTAATTTAAATACTTATGGAAATTAATTAAAATAAAAAATACACACGTAAATATACCTCGTTTAAATATTCAGCTATCATGTTCTGTGATCCATTTAACCTTTTCAAAGCAACTTTCATGGGTTCGGGTTCTCTTTTTTCCCAATTTCCATCATTTTGCTTAGTATATTTTGCTTTACCATCAATCCATACTGCAGAATACACTTTGGCAAATCCACCTTCGCCAATTTGTTTTATATCTTCAAATCTATCAAATGGAACCCATTCAAGAAATAATAAAGAATTTGCATCATTAATCGTTTCTTTGATAAATTCATCAATATCATTATTTTCACTAGTCCATCCTTCTATTAAGTGACGAGGAATACATTCTTTACACCATGAATATTCACAATTCTTATGATTGATGTTTATTGATTTATCAGAAATATTTAATTTTTTAAATTCAAATTCTACTTGGATTTCATTATTTATATTCATCTTATAGTTTTTATTCAATAAATTTGTCAAATTGGTAGAGAGAATTTAGAGAAATTTATGTTTGCTGAAAAAATTGGGCGTTACTTTTATTTGTATGTACTGTACTGTAATTGACGATCAATTGTACTTTTGTTTGTATATATTATTTGTATTACGAGCAAATTCGATTTTTGGAATTCAGAATTTTAAATAAGAAACAAAGTACTCTATTATATCTATTTGTAAATATCTGAACATTTCAATTTAATTTTCCTATTTATCAATATTGAAATTTTTTTGGAGTATTAAAGCGAATGAATTTACAATTGTTTTTGATTCGTAAAATGTGTACTTGCACAACTTGTGTAACCGATCGCTGTACTTTCAGATTTGCACTACAGTAGTCACGGAATAAAGAATGAGAATGTACTTTTTTGACTCTGATAAACATATTCCAGATATATGTAGGTGCTTCATTTATTTTTAATTTTGAAGGGTATTCACTGGAAGCAATTTTCACCATCAGTCTAATAATTTTCATGGTTTTATTATTGAAATACATTTTTGTAAAAGTTAATTAGTAACTTATTATTTAATAATTTTACTAAACATAAGTAAATTTATAATTAAAAAGTTTTTCTTATATTAGAAAAGCTATTATTCAGATAGTTTTTGAGGAAAACATGAAAATTCAATTTTCTACTTCAATTTAGAAACAAAAATTTTTTAAATTTTAATGTGATTGATATCCAAACATATTTATCTAGCATATTTAAAATATAAAATTTTTCTTTAGTATCTTAACTCTGGCCGAATTATAATGTTCGGCCGGAATTAAGCGGTGACAATCATCAATACAGCAGTTTTAGTGACGCAATTTTGAAAATACTATGATCTTACTTTAGTGGCGCAGAAAAGGTTAAAATAGAAACACAATCCACCATGGTACAGATTTAACATTAGGAAATAATTTATAATCGGCACATGAAATATACAGTACCTAAAAGTAATGATATATCCTAAACGTATTAGCCAATATATATATTTACTTTAATCTCAGTAAACTTTGACAAAAAATATAACTATAAACAGTATAAAGAATTTGTTTTATATACAATTCACATTATAGCTATAAAATTTAGACAATGTAATAAGAACATTATTGTACCTGGAGACCAAGGATATATATATACAAAATATAATCATATATGACTTAGAATTATTATGTAATATCGATCATTTGCTTATCATATTAGCCAAATGACAAATGATTAGTCAATTCCAAGACACTATGAATCATAGTTAATATTCTTACGCGTCGTATCTTTTTATTTTCAAAGTTTCGCTATAATTTTTAATTTTCGGAATTATTTGTATTAAGAATTCGACAAAGTTAAAAAATAAATTCAAGTATTTGTCTTAAACAATTAGCATTCAGAATTTATATAAAATTAGAAAAATTACTTTTTGTGAATCATTTTGGTATAAGCGCAACTGATTTAAACGAGGCCAAAAAAAAAATCTTTTTTTTCTTTCGGTGCACTTTTTTTTTAATAATAATTCGTATTGGTAGCTTTCAAAATGTTAAGTATTTCTTCTCATATAATATTTACATGTCCAATAATTTTAAGTACTTTTATTGTAGTTAATAAATTTTTACTGAAATTTTCTCTTATTTCCTTGTGATGAGAGAACAATTGGAAAAAAATTATAATTCGCTTTATCTGGACATTTTTAATTATTTATACCATTTTTCTTTATAAAAAAAGAAATTAAGAAAAAATGTTTTTGTAACATCCTGTTATATGTCTTATTTGTAACAACTTTTTTTTATTTAACAAAGACAGTTTCATAGATAAAATTTTAAGTTATAAGCAGTTTTTTGAAATTTTTTAAAAAAATTCTNNTTTAGTTACACAACTGATCTTTTATTTTGATTCGCTAAACTATTTACGTTACACCTGATCTTAAATTTTAATTGGATAAAATTGAGGTTGTTACAAATAAGATCCTTAATTTAATTTTGTATATATTAAAGGATTTTGCTAAATGTCAACGGTGATTGTCACCGTTGAATTTTCAACAAATAAATTAACCTAATCGTATTATAAATACTATTAATGCATGTAAATTTGTGAATAGAAAAAGTTTTTCTAAGGTTAGAAGAGCTGTTGTTTAGATAGTTTTTGAGGAAAACATGAAAATTTGATTTTTAAATTTTTTTTTTTACTTCAAAAATTTTAAAAATTTTTAATGCGATTAATATATTTTTTAAATTATAAATTTTTTTTTAAGTATCTTAACTCTGGCCGAAATTATCATGTTTGGCCAGAATTAGGTACTGACAATCACCAGTAGTGACAATCACCACCGGTGAGATTTAACAATACCCTATATTAAAATTTAAAATCGATAAAAATTGGTATGGTACTTGTGGATATACTTGCCGCCCATATTCAAAAAAGGAAATTGTAACAATGCACTTGCCGATCATTTATTGTTGTAATTTCCTTTTTTGAATATGGGCGGCAAGTATACTTGTGGAAATCCTCAACTTGTTCAAATCCCGTGAGCAAACACAAATTGTTCTCCTTAATCTGGACCACTGGTCACCGATGCATATCCTGGACCAGTCGAATTTGATTGGCTACATATTTTTTATGTTTTTGATGTTATGCATTTCTCCTTTCTAGACTCTGAATTTCTTGCTTTTAAATCTTTTCTAATTTATATTTTTATTTTCATTTTTTATTGTATGATATCATATTATTCTTTTTTAGGGTATTGCTAAACATCGCCTGGGCGATCATCGCTTTTACCAGCATTAGTATGGAACTTGGGGCAGAATTAAGAATAAAAATGTAACTCCGCCCAAAATGCTATCCTAATGCTGGAAAGGCGATGATCGCCCAGGCGATGTTTAGTAATTTTCTAATTTATTAATAAAAAGTATAAAAAGTGCAATTTTTTGCAAATCTAACATGTACTACTATTTATTCTTAAAATACAAATATAACTTTCTTTTTAAATAATATTTCACTCAAAAATTACTTTGTAAGTGATACCAAATTTTGTTTCACCTTTTTTTTTAAAAAAAAAATTAATATCGCGATTTGCGGAAATTTTACGATTAAATGTTACACAAAACAATTTCATCCAATAAAATTCGCTGGTCCAGGATATGAGGTTACTCATTTTTTTAATGGTGAACATTATATAGTAATTAACTGGCGGGGTAATCTTTAGTATATATTAACATAATTGTACAATTAATGTAACAAAAATTCATTTATAACTCAGATTTTTTATACTGTATTTCTACCGCGGTAGGTTATTTCGGCTTTATTTTACCTTTCGCCAATCAGGAAAATCTAGATATTGTAAGGAAAAAAATCCAATATCCTTTTTATTGCTTTTAAGTTTTCTAATGTTTTAAATGAAAAGTTACTTATAATTTTTTCTAGGTAAAGACCAATTGAATATGCCCATTTTTCTTTCATTCAACTTAAAAATTTTCTTATAATAAATTATGGAAACGAACAAATTTATTATTGAAAATATGTAATTAAAAAATTGGTGATATGGTATTTCCATACAATCAATTTAATGAAATTAAAAAAAAATAGGCAAATGTGGTTAATATATTCAGGATGGTTCATTGCTTGAAAATACATTGGAATAAGCAAGAGAATATTATTGTTGAATTTCTGAATGAGATATCATGAAATTTCTCTATATTTTAATTTAAACAATACAAAATAAAATTAGTTTCAATTTAGTAAAATATTTTATTAAATACATTAAATATTAATTAAGTATTTTATTTTTAAAATTGTTTATAAAAAAATGAATCTAAATTCCTTTTTTTAAAAAAGGTATTTAAAATTCAATATTTATCTTTTATTCATGATTTATAATGAAGTATAAAAAACTCGAAATTTACCTTTATAAAAATTAAAGAGATAAACAAAGATTACAAACATTAAAATTTAAATAATATTTAATTTTTTATAGATTTTAATGGAATAAAGAATAATTGATCATAAAGGGACAGTTTAGTAAATAAAAAAAAAGTAATAAATTGATAATGGTCTTTTATTGCAACTTGATGTCTTTTTTTAAGAAAGGGTACTGCATCATGAATAATAATTAGATAATTTCAAATGTAGATATGATTTTTTTTGATTTATAATCTAATATTCAGAACTATAAAAATTTGTTATGTAAATAAAATCTTTAAATAAATATTAACTAATAAATGTTAATTAATTATTAAGGTTATAATAAAGCTTATATAATTAAAATTATAAAGAATCAAAGCAACTGATCATGTGCTGCATAATATATCATGTGTAACATTCGTTTAATATTGACATTTATCAAATCAAAATTTAAAAAAAAAAAAATTTTTTTTTAAGCCAAGCCAAGCTAAGCAAGCTAAGCCAGTCTAAGCCTAATTTTCTGATTGTCTTTTATTTTAAAATATAACATTTTTTTTCTTTATACTTCTCCATTCTAATCCCTTTTCTTTTTGATGAATAAAATAGTGTATTTAAAATAATTCATATTAAATTTAAAATTAAATTTAAAATTAAACTTCAGAAAACCTTAAAAATTATTCAAGTATATTTACTTTTGATAAAGCTACCTTTATTAATTTAGAATTATATTAGGTTAATTAACAAAGAGATAAAATGCTTTTTTTTTGAAATCCAAGAATTCACCTGGTTACATTTTGAGAAAGTTGTTTGAAAAATTTTTCATTAAATGGTTTACCATTTTAGATTATATATTAGTTTTGTTCAGCTGCAGAAGTTTTTATTGAATTACCTATTTTGAAATCTATATAAAGCAATTTATCCTTAACATTATTGAAATGTTAATAATATGAATAAGTAATCCAAAGGGTGATAAATTATTAAAGATAAAATTAATTAAAAATCCTTAATTAAAAAGGCACCTTTATCATTTATTGGCAAATATTTTAGACCCTTATAAGTCAAGAATTAATGGACATATTTTACACAAAAATTACAAAGCACCAACATAATCCAAGTCAAAATTTTCATTAAATAACTTTAGCTATTATCTGTGCAGCAAAAAGTCCTTCTTTAAAAATAATAGTATTTATTTAACGGATATGATTGATTCTTTAAAGCAGAAATTTTCAGATATAAAAATTTATAATAACTTAACTATATAATTAATTATTTTATTCAAATTATATGGAACAAAGAAAATTTTATTTTACTTCTCTTCCAGTCCATCATCATTAACGTCATCAATGTATGAATCAAAAGTGGCAACTATATTGACAAATTTTATAGGAAATTCATCAGGTAATAAAATTTTGTCAGTATATAAAAATCATTCACTCATCCTAAATATTTTAGACTTAGTTAAAAGTAAAAATATAAGAAATAGATATAAAAGTTAGCCATAATTGTAATAATTTAGCAATAGAATATATATAACATGGCATAAAACTCCAGCAGAATTGAAGAATCATTATGTCTATTCATCAAAAAACTACAATATAATTTACTATGTTGTAACTGGAGTAACCACAATTATATTTATGATATTTGTAACGAACCCTATGGAAATATTTGCTGGAAATACACGTGGACTAACTTTCAAAGTAAAATAATGCTCACTGTACATCTAACATCATTTCATACTCTTTTATTAGAAATGCGAGCTCAACAATTCTCTTCTTCTCATGATTGAAATCCTCAAAGAAAGGAATTATAAATGGAAAATATTTCTTTTGCAAGACTGAAAATGAAACATCTTACATGTCCAGCCCTTCCTTCTAACTGGTCAGAAGAATGATAGTACAATTTCTATACTAATCAGTTCTCTACAATCTGATTTAAATATAAATCATATTCATTACTGCAACACCATCAAAACAATTTACTCTGGTATCTGCTCAGATTCTTAATTACTTGCTTGATATATGAATTGCTACACAAAATCAACAGATCAAACTCCAAACTAAATAATTTTATAATAATCTTTTACAAATTGATATGGCTTTCCAGATAAAACAATTTAAAGAATATGAGATTTCTCTTCACATAAGGTATTATCTATTAGATATTCAGCTACCACTATGCTAATTTACCTTCATTATGCATATATTACAACAGTAATAAGGTCATGACCACACACAATAACTGTGACATTGATGAATTGGACGACATTATCATGAACCAAGAAGAATGTTTGAATTGTCTTCAAATAAGATGGAGCTTTTGATTAGAATCTATATTACTGGTAGAAAACAGAAAGTGTATAGTATTATATAGTACAAAAAATGTTAGTAGATATATAGAAATAATAGAATAGGTAGTAATAATAGTAGTTTAGATAATATAGGTTTAACACATAATTCTGGTACTGGGTCAGATTATGCACAATGAAGACTAAAGGGCTGTCCTTCAGCTAAGTTGCTCCTATCAAGTGTATGAATTGTACATAATGTATGACAAGTTACATCTGCTGTATAAATGGGATGTATTATAAAATAATATATTGCAAGAAATTCAAGTAGGATATTTAGTTTACAAACAATAAATTTAATTAATGAAAAAATACTGCTTTATCAAAATAATGCATCAATTAATACTACACATACTATTTGTGGATTTTGTCATGAAACTGATATAATTGATAATTTAGTTTGTGAATTTTTGAAAATATTTCTTCTGGATTTTTAATATCAGTAGCTGCTGATTATATTAATAATATAAAATGTGTACCAAAAGAATATGACAACCAATTTGGATATTAAACTAACTTGCTATCTGAATTAACAATAAAAGAAGGTGCAAGAGTTATGTTCTTAACTGATAAATTATTTAATGAGAAACTTTGCAATGTATCAATTGTTATAGTAGCCAAATTAATAGATAAAGATGATATATAAGTAGTATTTCCTATAGATTCTGGAATTAATCAAATAATAGTAAAAAAAAATTACAGCCTATTTTAATCTAAATGCAGCTTAAGCACAATGAACACAATTTCCACTTCAAAATGCATTTGCATTAACTGTATATAAGACACAAAATCTTTAATACATTATCTTATACAACTATATCATTAGATAAACAAATGTTTGTTAATGAACAAGCTTATGTAGCAATGAGTCACTTGGCAAAATATAGAAATTCAATCTTTAATCAATACAATAAAAGTGGATAATAAAATGTTAGCAAAATTAAATAAATTGCAACAAAAATTTGATAGTACGTATTCACAATATTTATAAAATATATATTATAACTATCCAAAAAGCCCTAGTTATTAAATAAAATTAATTTAAGTACTTATGGAAATTAATTAAATAAAAAATACATGTAAATGGTAATACTCTATATGTGTCAAATTGGGTTAAACTTAACCAAGTATTAATACATAACCTGAATTTGGTTCAACCTGATTAACCCTTAAACAGTAATACATTGCAAGTAAATTTGCCTGCAATTTTATCAAAAATTATATCTTTATGAAAAATTAAGATATTTGAATAAAATAGTTTTTTCTAAATTGCTTGAATCATATATTTTATAATAATAATTAATGTTTTTTTTTAATTAATACTATATATAGATAAATAGATCACACTATATAGTTGTTGGTATTAGGTGATGTTCACTTTGATAGTGTTATTGATTGGGATTGGCTGCTATGAAAATGTTGCATTTTCAAAAAGAAAGGAGGTAGGTATAAATTTGGTTAGCATCATGAAGCAAAACAGGGACTATTCCAAGTGCTTTATCTTCAGACAATGCAGATAATACAGATCATGACAGGTCAGCCAGGAGTAATAGAAGTCATACTTCCTACTTTTTTTGCAAAGGCTCCAGTGATAATCAAATAGCTTTTGTATGATATGTGAACGAGATACCAATAAAAAACCCTATCCTTATAGCCAAAAAGGAGGTTCAACTTTATATCATAGTTGCACTGAGCTGTATTGGTAGGAACAGCATTGATATCAGATGGAATGTACTATTCCTGAAAGAAAAACCAACTGAAGTGCCAATTACATTAGTCCATCCATATAAGAGCTGCTTAAGTCTTATAGTAAAACGTGGATCATCAATTTTACACAATTTTAGTTTTATGCAAAATCAAAACTGTTGTCTTAACCAAATTTACCAAAGCAAAGATTTCTTATAGTAGTTATCAAACTCATCAAAAACTTCTACATTATCAAATAAATTGATAGCACAAGCTATTCATCAAAAAACACAGGAACAATGATCACCAGAAAGACATGAAATTAAAAGAAAATTCCAACTAGTAAGGTTACCAGATTAGCAGATCTTTTGACATATGCACTTGAAGCAGCATTTACAGTAAACTTCCAAGAAATTTCAAAAGAATCCTTAAAAGTCCAATACAATTTTTTTTTATGAAAATCTATTAAAATTTTTTTATTATTAAAAATCACAAACTAAAAAAATTTCTATGCTAAAATCTCTTACAAATTTACATAACAAATAGCTTAGTAATTTTTGAGTTTTTACTTCTGAAACAAAATTTTCTCATTTGGTGTATGTAAGTGGCTTTTCTTTCCTTTTTAATGTTAGTAAGATCTTTCCTCTAAATAATGGTGAGCCGGTTAGGGTCCAAAGGAATGGTGTTCTAATAAGAAATGCAACAGGATATACTTTGCTGGTCTCTTCTCCTGAAGAGCTTAATTCAGCTAGCTTAATATATTAGCGAACAAGTTAGTAATAGATAGAATAAAATCATTTAAAATTAAGAATTCAGAGAAATATACGAATAGTGATCACAAAATATTAAAACAAGGAGAAGCTGGAACATAAAGAAAAAATGGAAAAAATTAGTAAAATCAATAAAGATAAAATAATGTATGGAACAGTTATAAAAGCAGTTTACAGAAAAAATAGAAGAGGAAATATAAAAAATAAATTGGGAGAAAATAATGATAATAGATAGAATGGAAGAAAGAATAACAGAAGCAATATTAAAAGGAAAAGATATATTACCTCATAGAAATATAATGATAAATCGAATAATGATTCCAAAGGAATTGAGGGAAATAATGATAAAACAGAATCAGATAAGGAAAATAATCAAATTAGGTAAAGCAATAATAAAAGAATTTAAAGAGAAGAAGGAGATAAATAATGATAAAATAGAAAGAGTGAGATACTTAATGAGGAAATATAATTAATAGAGAAGACATTAAGATAAAATAGATTAAAAATATTAATAATGGCAGTTTTGAACAGATTAAAGAAATTAAAAGAAAATGGAATAAAGAGAAAAGGAAAATGAATAAGATAGAAATAGAAAAAATAAATAAAGCCATAAAATATAGAGAGGATTGTCTTAAATATGATTAAGAGAAAATGATTAAAAGTATTTTATGGGAAAAGGCAAATAAAAGATTAAATTTAGATAAGATAATAATAGAGGATGGCGAAGAAAAATTTAAAATATTGATGGAGGAAAAAGAAATACTGGAAGAGGTAAAAAATCATAATGAACAATGGACAGGAAAAAGAAAGATAGATTGGAGGAATGGAGCAGATAGCAAGACCAATTTAGAGAACAAGATTGGATAAAAGAAAACTGGTATGAAGAAGTAACAAAAGAAATAGGAAAAGAAGAATTAATAGAAGTATTAATCACATGTTTGAATAATAAAGCACCAGGAATGTCGGGGATAACATATGAAATGTGAAAATACACCGGAAAAATAATGAGAACGAAAATAATAGAATTATTGAATAATATATTAAATAAGGGAGAAATATTCGAAGAAGAATAATTTATTCGATACCAAAAAAAGAAAAATGGGAAGGAAATTTAAAACTAACAAGACCAATTACATTAATAGAAACAATGAGGAAAATTTTTAATAAAATTTTGACACTAAGAATAGAAAAGGTATGTAAAATATACAGGATATTAGGATATTAAAAGGGAATAATTATGTAGCATTGGAAGGTAATAGCCAGTGTTGGTCACTGGACTGGACTGTTCCAGTGGAACAGCACTGGACTGGACCGTCCAGTCCAGTGGAATATTTATTATTGGAATTGGACTGAGTTGCACAAATTTCAGCCAATTATAATTGAACTAATTTTAAATAAAAAAGAAAAAATTAGTATCGCTACACGTTTTATGTCTGCAGACTTTTAAAATGG
>QKYT01000441.1:2425-30661 GCA_003550305.1 Glomus cerebriforme | reverse complement strand
AAGGAAGCTTAAGTAAAGTTGTTCAGCAGGCATGGAAATAATTGCATATTAATTTTCATGAGGCTAGTTCAAGTGGTTATGGAATTATGAATTTTTTTGTAATAATATTAAAGACGCGTTTTTGGAAAAAATTTAAAATGCAATCAACATTATATATCATTATATAATCACGTGATGGGGTGAGGAATATTGATCTCACCCGGGGTGAGGAATAAATTTTCCCTAATAATAATATATTCTTTAAAATTAGGTTAAGGAATATTCAATTAACAGAATGAATAATATTCTTAATGTGTATGGAATATCTCAAAATCCAGATACCAAAGATTATATTATGGTTCTCGAATATGCGGAAGGTGGAAATTTTAATGATTGGATAAATAAAATTTTTAAAGATTTTAATTGGAAAAATAGAATACAAATTCTGTTAAATATTATTGAAGGTCTTAAAGAAATTCATCAAAATAAGATGGTTCATCGTGATTTTCATACAGGAAATATATTATTTTTAACAAAAAATTTGAATACATTTAATAAAAAATTAATATTTATTTCAGATATGGGATTATGTGGAAAGGTAGATAATATGGGTGAATCAAATATTAGTGGAGTTATACCTTATATGGCTCCTGAAATATTGAGAGGAAATCCTTATACTCAAGCTGCAGACATATATAGTTTTGGTATGGTTATGTATTTTACAGCAACTGGAAAACAGCCTTTTACCGATCGTGCTCATGATGAGTTTTTAGCACTAGATATATGTAATGATGGAATTAAACCTAAAATAAAAGATTCAGAAGCACCAAAATGTTATATTGACTTAATGAAAAGATGTTTAGATTCAAGTCCAGATAATAGACCAAGCGCTACAGATATATATGAATTAATTGAGTCATTTTATAAATCTTATACTTATGCAAAGGGTGAATCATTTACAATTGAAATTAGAAAACAATTTAAAGAAGCAGAAAATTATAGAAAGTTACATCTCTCTACTTTTAAGAAAATTAAACAACATCCACAAGCTATTTATACATCCCGATCGATTAATTCTATTACACTAAAATATATTAAATCCGAATGTTTAGATTGTGAAATCTGAATCTTTAATTGAACCCAATTTAGAAAATATAGTAAAGGTAAATTTAAAATATTATATAGTTTACTTGCTAAATTTTTTAATAGTATGTCATTTAATCATCAAATATATAACGAATTCAAATTTATTTATTTATTTATTTTTTTTGTAAAAATCATGTAGGATGAAAAAGGTGACGGTGATAGTGTGATAATTTCATCCTAAAAGATCTAAAAAAATCATGTAAATCTTTCCTTTTTTGGATAATTTTAGATAATTCCAGCCAGAAATTTATTACTTATTTTAATAACTGACTGACATTACCGTAATTCCGTCCATGAAAAATGTGTAGCTAATAGTAAATTTTTTTTTGCTAGACCTGACCTCTGTATGGATATTTTGGAGTCCTAATTAAAAACAATCTATAAAAGTAAAACCATTGATCATGAAATCGATCATTTCTCATAACATCTAAAATAAGCTCATCTGGTTTATAATTTCCTTAAAATATGATTTTATCCTCTCTTCCAAGAAGTAAAAATATATTTTAGTGTTTTATCACCCCCCCCCCCTATTGTCTAATAAAGATTTAGTTATATGAAGAGCACATTTATTTTTTGTCATTTTTTCAATATCCAATAACGATAGAGGTACGTTTACATTGCAGTAAATTATTGGCGAAGTTTAACAATAGTTTACTTTTTACCAATCAATAAATGGTATTGTTTATTTAAATTTCTTCAATCCTTTGGCAAATAAACGTGAAAGGGAATTTCACTCCATAATATAACTAGTTATTAATATTTGCTCAAATAAATTTCCACAAAATAAGCAAATAACTTATTATAAATAGCGAATAAACATAAAATTATTATTTGCCTTTAAATGATGTTTATACTATTTTATTTATTACATTCTTTTAATATACAATTAATTATTATTGAAATGTACTGTATCTTTCATGAAATAATTATCCCCTTAAATTATTCAGCTTAACAGTTGAACAAAATAAATGTTTATGTAATAACTGAACTATTAATAGTTATATAGATCCTTATGTATGTGCTGTATTTAACGAAATAATATTTATGAACAATAGAATTTCTGTAGTGTTAACTATGATTTCAATTGCAGTCAATCTAAGTGATTATTTATTTAAGTAATCAATTTATTCAAGTAAACATTAGAAATAAAATTAAATTACTATTAGATTATTAAATTAATATTTTGAGGATAGCATTCTTACAACTTATGTAACGTTCTTTTAATTCTTCATTTAATATTAATTCATCAATTAACAAATTTTGTTCTTCAATTAGTTTATAATATTGATAGTCAAAATCTTTTGTTTATTCGCTGAGATACTCATGATATATTCACGTTACAAAGTTAAGATGTTTGACAATGGGTACCAGGTAACTAAAGTTTTTTGTAAAACATAAAGATTTACAAAACAATATGGACTAAAAGTTCAGATAAAAATTTATTTTCATTATTTTCCTTTGACGAAATTGTGTACAACAGTGTAGCTTTTAAGATTTACCTACGGGCATTAACTGACCCGTATACATAACAATATAATATTCCAACAAATTATTATGTCATCATAACATAATTGAATGAAAGTTTTTGCTTTTTATTGCTCTGCTGAAATGATATTTATATCTCGTCTCATTAGAAAGTTTATTTTAATGATAAATAAAATAATAATATTGATTAATTTTTTTCTATTTCTTCACAATTATTAGGACATATTTCTAAGGAAATTTCCATAAAATTAGGACAATTAGTTTACACTAGAATTTATTAACCAAAAAATAAGAGAAAGAAGAATTTCATTTAATTGTTAAAAAATCAAGTGAAGAATATCACTATTTAATTTGACGTCTTTTTTTTGGAGTAAAAAGAAAGATTATGTATTTATGTTGTGTATATATACATTCAGATGACGTACAAATTGCATAATATTATTAATGGTACAATTCATGTAATTTATGTGATAATGATGATAGCGTTGCTTTTGTTTTTATAATTAAATAGAAATTACAATGAAATTGCCACCAAGTTAAATTTATTATTTTTGCGTAGTGAATTATTATTCCTGAAAATAATAAAATATTATTAATAATTCAAAATTTTATAAGTAATTCTTTTTTTTTGTAATGGTTAAATTCAATTATATCATAATAATAGCTTTCAGTCTTGTACTTTTGAGACTCTGAACTTAACAAAGGAAATACCACTTAAAATCGATATCACGATTTAATCTTCAGAACTTTTAGATGATCTGAAAAGTTTTCAAACTTTGTACTCTATATGACTTAGTTTAAAATCTCCTAATTTAATAAAATTGAATTATACAATATCTTTAACTCAATTATTAGGCACGTGCATTTACGAACAAGCATTTCACTGCTGACGTACATTTAACGTTTCCTGAAATTTAACATTAAAGTGGCCTTTTGAAAATTTAAACCTTTCATTGTGTGACTGACTTAATGTATTAGAAGAATATATTAAATTTACCAATGTACTGTATGTAATAATTTTATTCAATTAATAACTAATTTTATTTATTCAATTTATTCAATATTTAATTTTTATTAAAAAAAAAGTGAAGAAAATTTAAAAATATAAGGAAAAAAACAAAAAAATTAAAATGAAGATTAAACAAATAAAACTTATAGAGTTTCATAAAAAAAATTCAGTTTTGAATAAAAATATTTGATAAAAATCACAAAAAAGCATCTAATTTTTGAAGTTATATATAATTTATCATTAATTCATAATTATAACCAATTAGAATAAAAAAGAGGTTTATTTTGATAATTCCATTCAAATTCAAAATTAGAACCATTAATGTCATAATCTTTAACTATTCCTTTTGTTTTATATTTTTTAATTAAATCTTCTGTTTTCTTTATCTGCTTAATATGTGTGTCTGTAAAATAATTAATTGGATCGATGTGTAATAAAATAGGGGGTCTATCTTTCCAATTATCAAAAAATAATTTTAAATACTTCAATTTATGTTGATATTTCGTATTAAATTCAAATTTAAATTTATTTAAACTAATTGGTGATGATTTAACTAAAATTTTAAACAAATCATCATAGTAAAGACCTCTTGTATTCATAATAACCAATCCATTTAAATATTGACAATTAACTAATAGCTTTTCAAATTCTGGAAGATTATCATTATTGATCGATATTTTAATATACCTAAGGTTCGGACAATTCTGATAGATTGCATGGATAAGAATTTTGTTATGAGATTTATCCTTAAAAAAACAACTTAAAATACTGACTTCAGTAAGATGTCCTTTTGTATTCTCAATTAAATTTGACATGATGTTAAGTGGAATATATTCTGATCTTAGGACCTTTAAAACGGGTAAAGATACTCCGAACAAATGATTTTTATGTCATCAAATGTACGCAAAATAATTGTCAAATTCGTTAAATTTACAAGATATGAAAGAATTTTTGTAACAGGTATCCAATCTATTTGTAAATATTGGATAGTATCTACATTTTTAATTAATGATTCTTCAATATTTCTCATATTATTATAATATGAGTTATGCAAACAGACCTTATTTAGGTTTTTTTGTGCTTCTATTAATTTAATGATTCCAGAAAAATTGGTATTATCGAATGGTATATCAACTGTCAATTTTTTAATCGATTTGCTTATACTAGATAATCCTTTCAAAATATTTTGATTGTCATTATCACTGTAACAATAAAGGTATTCAAGTCCTGAAAAGCAAAATTCAGTTCCTGAAATATGTTGTAATTGATGATCAACTAATTTTGGAATAGAAAGGGCAATAAAACTAGTGTTTTCATTAATAAATAAATTCATTATTTCATTTTCTATGATGGACATTATTGATATTTCAATATTCGGTATAGATCTAATCAAACTTTCTAAAAGTTGAAGATTTAAATATTTCCAAAGTTTAATATAATTAAACAAAGGTTGTTGATTAGACTGATATAAATTTGTAAAAAAATTAATTCCTTGATTCTTTAAAATTTTTCTTTTCTCTTCTGATAAATGTAAAAGTATTACATTAACTAATTTGATATTTGCATTTTCAGTTATTAGTTTATATCGTCCAGGAATTTTCCATAAAATTGTCACTGCTGTTTCACACCAGGTTCTGTTAACTAAAAGACATGAATAAAGGAATATTTTATCATCTTGAAATTCTTTAAATATTAGGAAAAGGATATCTTTGTTAAGCTTTGACATTTTTTATTTTTGAAAGTAAAAAAAGATAGAAAAAATTGTCGGATTCTTATAGTTCATATGCACAGCCTCATATTTTTATAATCTAAATGAATCATTTTGATAAATATTGTATATGATTCACAAGCCACAACATTAACAGATGTCAAATTTTGATTTGGTTTTAATCTTCAAATTCTATCAATTAGTACTAATTTCGTATAATGAATAAAATTATAATTTAGTTAATTATACTGTTGGTGTAGTTGCCGAGGATGTATTTATAAATAACATCAAATCTTTGTAATTTTTACTTTTAGTTATGTCATATGTCAAAACTGTGTGGTTACGGTAGTTACGTTAATAATATACAGTACCTTATGCACCTCTATTTATTTGTACAAATAAAATCATTAATAAAAATTAATATTGATCAATTATGATCTCATAAAAAATCCTCATGGCACAACCGGCACAACCTTTGTAAAAATTTACAAAATGTTCTCAATTAATGTACCTTTTTTTCGATAAATTAATTACATTATATCATGACAATTTTTATCTCTTTTAAATATTAGAATTCCAGACTTATTTTCCTTATACTGTATATGAGTTGACTTTCCTCATAACAGGCAAGAAAAAATCAGTCAGTTAGTCGAGTATCTCCTAAATGGCTGATTTGCTTTTGACTAGAATTTCCTTTTTACTTTCTATATTTATTTACCTTTGTCTTTATCTAACATAACTTTATTATGAGAACCAATTCTTTTTCAGTATAAGGTGAAAGTACCATAACCTTATTAACAGGAAAATGTAAAGAGAACAAAAGGACATCAAAAAAGACAACTTAAATTGATCTACAGTCTAGGAATAGGCGCTACATATAATTATATATTAAAAGATAATGGTAAAAAGTCACAAGAGTTTTGTCCATATTTCCAGAGATAAGAGACCAAAAGATATAAAAAAAAAAAAGAAGAAATTGAGATAAATTGAACAAAGAATATGGTGAAGAAGCAGAAACAATCTAAAAGAACTTGATGAGAATGGAATGAACTTCAACAACAGAAAAATTATGCACAAATAGACAAATTAACATGTTTCCTTAAGACAAGAAGTAGAGTTGTATGAATTAAGGATAGAGAAAACAAATAATAAAATCATTCAAAATAGAAATAAAGACAAAAATTATAACGAAAAGAGGGAATAGAATGAAAAAAGAATCAGAAGAATGATCTTTATAATAATTTGTTTACCAGGCAATATCATTAATTCCTATATTAGTTTGTGTGTTGTAATCTCTAGTCAATTGCTCTGATTTTTCCTTCAGGTGCGTCCTAGCACATCGACATTATAGATTTCCATATCATAATACATAATACGGATGGTTTGGGAGATTATATAATATACAACTTCATCAATTCTAATTGGAAGATTAGGAATTAATAATTCATATGATTCAGTCAAGTTCTATCCAGAAAGGAAAATATTATACATGAGAACAAAGTACTGTAAAAGCACATGTAGATGACATAATGAATGAAATATAACAGAATGATTAGATTAAAATAAAAAAATAATAATAGAGAACATTGAATAATGATTTGCTAATAGCATTGGATAAAATAGCAATATTTAGACAAAGATAGTAAAATTAATGATTTATTTAGAATAGATTAGGAATATAAAAAAATATAACTAGAAATTTAATCATTTTATTTGAATTCTTAAATAATTAAATAAACAATTGATTTTACAAATAAAAACATTTATTTGCTGTAATCTATATCTGCACTTGATTAAGTATCGATTTTTATTACATAACATAAATTAGAAAACCATAAATTTTATATAAGTATCATTCGTGTTAATTCTTAAAAAAAAGGTAAAAATGTGCGCGGCTTCAATCCTTCAGTAGTTAGTCATTTTTAAATATTGATTTAATATTATATTTAATATTTATGACATTTAAATAAATCAAATTGAATTTAGAAATAAAAATCTAAAAACTAACTTTAAGAATACAATGTATTTACATTTGTCATTTAGCTTCATGCTAAAGCTTTTTCTTTACAATTTGAAATATTTCATAATCTTCTATTAAAAAATTTTCTTCATTTCTTATTTTTTTCTCATAACTTCGTTGTTTACATTGAATAAAATCATAATCTTTTGAATCAATACAATGACTTTCCATACCTAATACAAGATCAACATCAAATGTGGGACCACCAGCATTATGGTAAAATAAAGCTTGATTCATATTTTTTACATGACTTAAGATTGAATCCTTAAAGTTATCCTTATTTTTAAAAGAAAATATAAAACTATCTTTTGTTTTTCCCCATTCAGACCCATGTAAAGATTTCCATATAAAAGGATTATACCCCCCAACAATTTCATCTGTTCCCTTTACTTTAATGAATGTAACAGTATGAGATTTATTATCACATAATGCATGAAACATTTTAGGAGTGAATCCATCTCTGCTTCCTCTTAATAATAATTTGAACTCATATGGAAAATACAATTCTCTTGCATAAGCAAATTTACTTTTAATATCTATTTTATCAATCCATCTTGAAATTATAGAAACAATATTTGAATTAACAATTTTTGAATCAATAATTCCATTAATATTTCCACATCTAGGAAGTAAAATATTATCATTTGGTTCACTGTTAGAATTCAAATAAGAATTTAATAATTCTTCATAAAGTTGATGTTTTAAAAGTTTTTTATATGGACGAACTTTTTGTATAAATTCATCAGAAGACAAACTAAAAAATCTAACTAAAGGTAAACAATGTTGTAAAGTGTTTTCCATCATTTTAAAATCATTATCAGTCCAAGTCATAGGATCTAAAATAAGAGTAGGATTTTGTGCAAGACCCCATTTTAATACATGATCCCAAACTTCAATTTCTTTCATTTGTAAATCATCTCTTTTAATAAGTGAAACCAAAGATTTTTCAGGAAGTGAAGTAAAATCAAGCGATTTAAATATTTTTTCTGGAAATTTAGCCATGAAATCTGTACAAAATTTTTGAAGTTCTAAAAAAGAATTGGATTGAAAACTTGTTTGATGAACAAGTTCAAAATGTTGTTCAATCCATTCAGTTTTACTTTCAATTAGATAATTTTGTAAATAATCAACTAATTCTTGAAGAAGAAGCTCATCAGAAGCAACTAAAACTTTCAAAATTTCTGAAGGTTCTTGTTCATTTAATGAAATAATACCACCATAAATAATCTACATTGTAAAAATATATGTTAAATATAAATATTTAATGCATTAAAATTATAAATATAACTTACTTCAAAATAATCTGAAAATTTTCTGGTAAAATATTTGGTAATTTAATGTGAGTTAAGATATTGTCATTATCCTTTTTGTTGGAATTCAAAGTTCGTCGTAAAAATGGAGAACGATAACACAGAATAATCATATGTGCACAGAATATTTTTACGTTTGGATCTTTACCAACTTCAATAGTTATATCATAATAATTATCATCCTCCAAAATTTCAATATAATTTTGACTTAATCTTGAAAAAAATTTCATTGACATTTTTTTATTAAATTTGCGATTTGAAAATAATTGTGAGCAGAAAAAAATTTTTTTTTTTAAATAAAATGAAACTACGTTAATTTAATGTTGTACAATGAACAGATGACGGCTGATTTCCATATTTGCAATTTGACTAAAATTTGTCCTTCTATATCGATCTGCATAAATCATGTGAATCAAATTTTCAGTTATTTTTGAAACTATCTTATAAAATATTTCTATTTGATTATCATCTTTCCTTATATTTGGATCAAATATTATTTTTTTTTTATAAATAATTTGTTGTTAATAATTGTTTTTAAATCAATTTCATGTAAATTTTCTTTATTGATAAAAAAACATTAATTAATAAAAAAGATCTAAAGTGTAAGTTCAATTGATCATGAACTCCAAACTGAAGTTTATTAATGCTATTTGAATTTTATCTACTCACCGAACAAAAAACATGTTATTTTCCCAATTGTGATACGGATGTTGAAATCATTAGCGATATAGATTCTAGACAAGATTCCCAATCGAGTACTTCATTTTTAGTTAGGAGAATGAGCAATCAACTTCAGATAAATCCGCCAGTAATCCAAGAAGAGGACGAAGAAATGAATGAGGTTATTAATGGAGAGGAGGAAATCACAACTCAGCCTGATGCTAGCAGTAAGAAGCAGGTTAATGAGTCTGCCTCTGTAAATAAACCTAGTAAGAAGCTAAGACACCGGTTAAAGATGAATATTAAAAAAGCTTATCCAGGAGTTGAGTCACAAATTTCGGAAAGGGAAGATCTCCAAAGAGAATCCATACAAGGAGTGAGAATAGGATTTATTTTGATTTTAATTTAAAAATTTCCAACGTTGAGAAACAACAAAATGAAGATGCTCGTCATGAACTGATAATTGTAACCCCATATTATCACTTTGGAGAGGAGTTAGAGAAGCACCTTATTCAGTATAAACATCTCGAAGAGCATGAAGCTCAGAAGAAGGTCAATAATAAAGTTAAAGATCAACTCCCCAAGGAGGTTACCAAACCCACAATCCAGAAGAAAATGGAAAGAGCTTGAAAAGTCTATGATCTTTTATTCCATATTAGTGATGACAAAAATCAGCGGATGGCATTTATTCAACAAATAAAAACATTTACAGCATCATCTATTTCGAAGTTAAGTTCAGATATCATCAAATATGTAGATAAAGAATACTGGAACAAATTTTTCTTTGATCATGTGACAAAATAGGGCAATTGTGACCCAGGGTCACAGTCTCATAATTTGGCATTTTATTACATCATATAAATCATTTACCGTTTGCATATATAATGATCATTATAAATGGAGCTTGTTGTGCCACATAATATTTACTGCATTACTCACGTGATATTGTGACCGCGGATCATAATAAAAGTTCACTAGTGACCAATCAGCATTTATCTTTAATTTGTCTATATCTAGAATGTGATACCAAACCAACACTTAAACACTTAAAAACAAATAGATTTGCAACTTGCTTAAATTATTAAATTATTTTACCTTTCTTTCACTTTATAAAAAAAAAAAAAATGTCAACCCAATTTTTTACTAATTTGAGTAAAAATTACATTGAAATTTTAGAAGACAATGAACATTATGATATTACAATTGAAGTTGGTAATGATCCTAATGTAAAAATATTCCGTGCACATATGATTATCCTGTGTTACCGCTCTCCATTTTTACGACGAACTTTGGCTTCCAATAAAAAGAACGATAATGTCTTAGCCCATATTAAATTTCCAAATATTTCACCAGAAATTTTTCAGATTATTTTGAGGTAAATTTTAAATTTATAAAATATATTAATTTCTTAAATAATAATTAAAAATTATTTATAATGTACTGTAGATACATTTATGGTGGCATTATTTCATTAAATGAACAAGAACCTTCAGAAATCTTGAAAATTTTAATCGCTGCTGATGAACTTCTTCTCCAAGAATTAATTGATTATTTACAAAATTATTTAATTGAAAGTAAAACTGAATGGATGGAACAACATTTTGAACTTGTTCATCGAACAAGTTTTCAATCTAATTCTTTTTTAGTACTTCAAAAATTTTGTGCGGATTTCATGGTAAAATCACCTGAAAAAATATTTAAATCAATTGATTTCACTTCGTTTCCTGAAAAATCTTTAATTTCAATTCTTAAAAGAGATGATTTACAAATGAAAGAAATTGAAGTTTGGGATCATGTATTAAAATGGGGACTTGCACAAAATCCGACTATCATTTCAGATCCTATAAATTGGACAGATGATGATTTCAAAACAATGAAAACTACTTTACAATATTGTTTACCTTTAATTAGATTTTTTAGTTTATCCTCTGATGAATTTATACAAAATGTTCATCCATACAAAAAACTTTTAAAATCCCAACTTTATGAAGAGTTATTAAATTCTTATTTGAATTCTAATAGTAAGCCAAGTGATGATATTTTACTTCCTAGATATAGGAATATTGATGGAATTATTGATTCAGAAATTGTTAATTTAAATATTGTTTCTACAATCTCAAGGTGGATTGATAAAATAGATGTTAAAAGCAAATTTTCTCACGCAAGAGAATTGTATTTACCATATAAATTCAAATTATTATTAAGAGGAAGTAGAGATGGATTCACTCCTAAAAAGTTTCATACATTGTGCGATAACATACCTGTTACTGTTACTTTCATTAAAGTCAAGGGCACAGAAGAAATTATTGGGGGATATAATCCTTTTATATGGAAATCTTTGCATGGGTCTGAATGGGGAAAAACAAAAGATAGTTTTATATTTTCTTTTAAAAATAAGGATAACTTTAAAGATCCAATCTTAAGTCCTGTAATGTATATGAGTCGAGCATTATTTTTTGACCATGAATATGGTCCCACATTTGATACAGATTTTTGTATAAAACTAAAGGGAAATGATGATTCAAAAGAATATAATTCTATTCGATGTAAACAACAAAGTTATGAAAAAAAGATAAGAGATTCAGAAGATGAATTTTTAATAGAGGATTATGAAGTATTTCAAATCATAAAAAAGTAATCTTAATATTCTTGTGAAGCTGGATTATGAATATTACAGTATTTGTCCTTAACGTTAGTTTGTTATATTTTTTAAAATTTTATTAATAAATAAGACAAGTATACATTTTCAGTATAAAAAATTAAAGAATTTCCATGTGGAAAATAATATTCCCAAATATAGATTAATCCACCACTGGTAAAGATACTAAAATATGAATTATATAAAAAATATTGATCCCTATAATTGACCTAGAGAAATGATTAATAATCTCTTGAATATTAGCTAATGACGGATAATTATTAATATTTTTCAGATAACAATCATAACATTTATAAATTATGTACTTACGGAATTATTAACACGTAACTACTTGGTGGCTAAATAGCGTTTATATAATTATACTATAACATGTATTTTAAATCAATTGATCAATTTTTTCCAGCCTTTGCTGAAAAAGAATACATATTTTTTTTTAGATGTAAATACTATACATTTGTGTTAGCATCATTTCGTTAAGTGAACATTACTAATCAAACAAGTCTCCATTATCAGT
The DNA here is from genome assembly GCA_003550305.1 of Glomus cerebriforme. Lineage (NCBI taxonomy): Eukaryota > Fungi > Glomeromycota > Glomeromycetes > Glomerales > Glomeraceae > Glomus > Glomus cerebriforme. Next base: position 18,171 of record QKYT01000441.1, on the reverse strand, counting down.
ACTTCAAAAATTTTATACAGATTTCATTGCTAAATTTCAAGGAAAAATATTCGAATTATTTGACTTTGTTTCTTTAATAATCATCTTGAAATTAAAGTTTGGGAATTTGTATTAAAATGGAGACGTGTGCAAAATCCAACTTTCATTTCAGTTAGTGTCCTTAATCGAATCAAATATAATCGAATATTGATCGACAAAATTTTGGGCATCATACACAAAAAATCATAAGTCATGCAATTTGTGAATATGTATTATAACTTATTACTCCTAAAAAAAAGAATAGTAATATTCTTTACTATATTTTTTAACAATTTAATGAAGATGGTAATTCTTTATATTCTTGTTTGTTAGTTAATAAATTTTGGTGTGAACTCAAATCATTGTCCTAATTTTATGGAAATGTCCTTGGAAATATATAGATTGTTTCCACGTGTCCAGAGATGTCCAGAAAATTGACGCTAACTTGCCTAGGCATTTTCTGGACATTTCCTAGAATATTGCAAAAAATCATTGTAACACAATTTAATATTTTCACAAAATACTTTTTAAAGTAAGATTAAAATAAAGAAAAATGGTATATTAGCATCAATATCTTAAGAAAAAGACTGTTTTTAAACTGTAATTGATTCCTTTGCTGTATGCAGTATATATATATATATTTATTATTTATTTATGAATATCTGTAACGATTACTCATGAAAGTAAATGAGTCAGATTCTTTTTGTATTTGTTAACCAAATTTATTTACCTTTAATCATGAGTCAAAATTTCCCATGCATAATCGTACACTCTTTATCTATTTTATGGAAAATTATTTGTCAAGCTTGCTTATTATTATGTGAAACATCATGATTAATTGACTATAGAACATTGATCGGATTGACTCTGTAGAGACTAATACTATGCATAAAAATTAAATGATCATTGATAGTCCTTGCTTTAAATAAATTTTAACATATACTGTAAATACCCTCCCACTTTTCTATTTTTCTTCACTCTATTTACTTTAATATAATAAAATCTATGTAATATTTTATTAAACCTAGATATATTGTACACTACTAAACAAATGCATCATTTTTAGAATAATACTAATTTTTATTTGCCATTATTTTTTTTAAAAAGAACTACAGATTTTGCCACAGAACTCGCAATAAAATTAAATGTAGATTATTTTATTCTAATAGGTAAAGTTACATCAGTATTGGCATAAGCTTTATATGATTGTATTTGATTTTTTGGATTTGTAAAATGAAATGTATTATTCTATGATTTTTAGTATATATTAAGTAAGCTACATGGAGTTCTTATATTTTATCACTTAACATTAGAGTAGATATTTTCATCATTTCTACCTTTACCTATAGTATAGTGGCGGAAGGTAAAGGGGACCTTCCAAGATGACCTCGGTTTGTTGGAAATGTGACAAACCCATAGTGCCCTTATCTTTCTGTGAATATTGAAATTTATTTATTTTGTTATTTTAGTGTGTACATTTATCTAGGCTAATGATATGAAATATTTAAAGTTATCCTTTTTTTTATTTAATCTTTAAGCAATTTATAAATCAATAAAGTATCAAATTTTATAATCTTTCCTAAAAGTGAAGCTATATACTTATGTGTTAATAATTTTTTTCTTAAAGTGTTTTTTTGAATTGTATATTACAAGTTGTATAAACTCTGAAACAATAATATTTTTACTTACTATTACTAACTACTAAAAATTTTTGTAGTTAGAAAGAACTGTTCCAAACATAAATTTGTTAATAATTTTTTATTAGTAGAAATTAAAAAAATATATATAATTTTGTTACATATTTTCTAGTATCACCACAAAATTTTTCACCCCTTTATATATTACAATAATGATTTCTTTTTTTATCAAATATTTTTTTTAAAAAGTATTTTAGAATTTTGTTTACTTCTTAAAGGCTAAGTAAAGTTGTTTGACACATATAGAAGTATTCAAATACAGCACATATTAAAAATATCTCAAAAAATCTAATAAAATTTGTAGGTTATTGTGCCACAAAATCACGTGGGTGGAAATTTTGTGTACGTAATACTCATCAACGTAAATACTGATTTGCAACTTGCTTCTGAAAAAATTACTTTTACTTGTTACCTCCTTCTCTTTTGAAAACACTCACAAAAAAAAATGTCAGCCGCTTTTTTTACTAAATTAAGCAAAAATTATATTGAAATTTTGGAAGATGATGAATATTATGATGTTATAATTGAAGTTGGCAATGATCCAAATGTAAAAATATTTCATGCACACATGATTATCCCGTGTTACCGTTCTTCATTTTTACGACGAACTTTGGCTTCCAATAAAAGGAATAATGATGGTGTTCTTGTTCATATTAAGTTTTCAAATATTTCACCAGAAATCTTTCAGTTTATTCTAATGTAAGCTATATTTATAACTTTTTACTAATGTCTTAACTAGTGTATATTAACATAAATTTTTTTTATTATTTAGTTATATTTATGGTGGTATCATTTCATTAAATGAAAAAGAAACTTCAGAAATTTTAAAAATATTAGCTGCTGCTGATCAACTTCACCTTCAAGAACTAGTTGATTATTTACAAAAATATTTAATTAAAAACAAATCTGAATGGATGGAACAAAATTTTGAACATACTTATCAAACAAGTTTTCAATCTAATTCTTTATTAGAACTTCAACAATTTTGTACTGATTGCATGATTAAATCACCTGAAAAAATATTCCAATCACTTAATTTCACTTTACTTCCTGAAAAACTTTTGGTATCATTTATTAAGAAAGATGATTTACAAATGAAAGAAACTGAAATTTGGGAACATGTATTAAAATGGGGACTTGCACAAAACCCAACTCTTATTTCGGATCCTATGTTTTGGACAGATGATGATTTTAAAATGATGGGTAGTACCTTACAACATTGTTTACCTTTAATTAGATTTTATAGTTTATCTTCTGAAGAATTTGTGCAAAAAGTTCGTCCATATAAAAAGCTTTTAAAACCCAAACTTTATGATGAGTTATTAGATTCTTATTTAGATCCTAATAGTGAAACAAATGATAATATCTTACTTCCTAGATATAGAAATGTTGATGGAATTATTGATTCAAAAATTGGCAACTTAAATATTGTTTCTATAGTCTCAAAATGGGTTGATAAAATTGATATCAAAAGCAAATTTGCATATGTAAGAGAATTATATTTACCATATAAATTCAAATTATTATTAAGAGGAAGCAAAGGTGGATTCACTCCTAAAAAGTTTGATACAAAATGTGATAATTTGCCGCATACTTTTACATTCATCAAAGTAAAAGGAACAGAAGAAATTATTGGAGGATATAATCCTTTGATATGGAAGAGTTCACATGATTTTGAAATTGGTAAAACAAAAGATAGTTTTATATTTTCATTTACGAGTAAGAATAACTTTAAAAATCCAATTATAAGTCATGTAAAGGATATGAACCGAGCTTTATTTTATTACAAGCTATATGGTCCCGTATTTAGTAATGATCTTGGTATGGGTGTTATTGAAAATGATTCAAAAGAATATAGTATTATTCAATATAGACAACATAATTATGAAAAAAAGATAAGAGATACAGAAGGACGATTTTTAATAGAAGATTATGAAGTATTTCAAATCATAAAGTAGATTAATAAGTTAACATATATAATTTATCATGTTATTCATTTTTAAATTGGATTTAAATATAATTGTTTAAAACATGATTTAAATTAAATTTTCTGGACAAAATTAATTTATAAAATCATTGTAATGTATCAATGCAAATAATCCATTTAAATATAATTATACCATATAAAACTGAGTAAAATTTATCTTTCTTTCTAATCACATCTCTTATTTCCTTATTTTTTTTTCCTAGCAAGATATAAAGCATGTAGGGATATGTGGAAGTTTAGCCAATTTTTCCATGAAAAAATTAAGGTGTGTATATACCAGAAGTTATGTAAAACATCTGATACCTTAACACTTGAGAGTAATATCACTACCTTTGACTAACTTGTCAATAGTCTCATTCTTGAGAATATAAATCCAGTAACAGACCTAAGGCCTAGGTGAACTTGCCTGTTTTTTGCTAGATAAGATCATGTATTATGAAGACCCAGTTCATGTAAAGTGTTATATTCACAATTTTTTATAGTTATTGCTTCAGCAATGTTTTTTATTTCATAAAGTATTACTATTTTACAATACATGAGAAAGTAGATCACGTGTAATGATGCAATGCCTGTATGACATAAAAACCTATATTAATGCTCAGCACTTTACCAGAAATAATTTTTTTCTCACTTCAGAAGAGTTTAGAACCAGTCTGCAAAAACTGGTTTATATCCAGTTGATTATTTAGACCTAAATTTATATATAACTGGGACTAGCCTATAAAATTAATGATAAGTTATGATCAGTTTAACATAACTGATCAACCAATTTCAGCTGGAATTAACATAATAAAGTTATGCTTTTAATACAAACCGGTCTCAAAAAAATGAAACTGGTTTTAACCTCCCCCAGAACATACAGTAACACATTTTTTTTATCTGAGCCAAATATCTGTAATGTTATGTCAGAAACTAATACACTACTTCTAATACTAGAAATGACTCGCTCACACTAGCAGACGAAGTTAAAAAAAAATATGATATGGCTAGACTTATATCTTTTTTGTGAGAATAGAACTTAAGACTTTATGAGGATAATAAAAAAATTATTCGCAATGAGAAGATTAATGGTGGTAACTTTCCTAATTTGACCAAAGAAAAACTTATGGAGAGAGGAGACTCATAAAGTTTGCTAAGGAAAAAAGTTGAGGTAATTCTTTCATACAAAATTAAGAAAAACTTGAGTGAGGTGTTGCGCAAGTATAAAATTGATAGTAATGATATAAAAAAAATTCTGCTGAGCCTGTGAAAATTGATGATGAAGACAAGAAGCTGAAACAGTGTATAATAGAAATAAAATGCAGGATGGGAATTATAGGTTTAGCAATGATGCTGTATACTGCAAGTATATTTCCCAATATTGTATACCACCATTTACATTGCCAGAAGAATCATTGAATTACCCTGGACCTCATTTGAAATTGTAAGCGAAAAAGCATCAGGCCAATTCAATTACACAATCAAGAAAGTCATAGATGTTATCAATGAGGAGTTGATAAAGGAAAACAAAGCAAAAGGATTTGGTGACAGAATTCATGCAGAATATAATGCAACTCGAAAACTCTTACCATACAAATATGAGAAAAAGGAAAGCATTCATAGCATTCAATAATGAGTTTGACTAACTCTATGAAATTGTGATTATGGGTAAAGTTTTTCAGTCCTTGTGTGATTTTTTTTTATCTATCATTCATATATACTATACTAATTTGTGTCTTTCTTTATTTAACCTTAGACTGGTACTTTCTCATGTATAAACCAGAAAGGATTATTGCTCGAAAGACAACTATCATATAGTACTTACTGAGAAAATAATAAATGATGATGTGAAACTTTGCTGAGGTGTTAAAAAGTTTATGGAGGTGATCGTAGGTCTGTTAAAGGATAGGGTATAAGTTGATGGCTCTCCAGATAGTAAGAGAGCAAGGATGAAAAAATTTATTAAAGAATGAGCACACAGATCATAGGATAGAATTTAGTCATATACTAGGGCATGTATTTATTTTTCGCATGTATCAATAAAAAATTTTTTATGTATACAACACTAATTGTGACAAAATGATATGGTTTTTTATAACCACTATGTAATATCATGGCATCTTGACTTAAGATTAAATAAAGATAAATTTACTAAGAAGAAAAAGAACTTCAGTAAAAAGTGTTTAGGTGGATACCCTTGAAATGTTTATTTTTAGTTTCACTTGAGTACTCATGTGATTTTTTAATCGTGAAAATTTGCACCTATGATGTGATAATCTGATAACAATATTAAATCAGATGCAATATATGAAACTATAATGCAGACTAATGAACCTTGGTTATAGTACAGAATGGTATTACAAAAATGAAGTATAATGGGTAGTGGTTCCTGTGAGACTATTTTATTTTTTATCTCTTGCTAATGAATTTATACTACAGATCTGGGAGATACAGTGAAAATTAGGTAATGGACAATCTGGTGTATGATAAACTTGTACTTGAAAGAATTTCATACATATTTTACTTAATTTTTCTTAATTACAAAAGAATCACTATTAATATATTATATTACATAAAATTTTTGCCATATTAGGCTTTGGGTGTTTAAATTCGCGTATATCTTTATTTATATTAATTAAAAACATTAATTAAGCTAAACAAAACAAACACTATAAAACTATAAAATAAATGGTAAATAAATCAAATAATTTCTGCATTATTTGAGAAGGTGAAAACAATTAATATTTATTTTTTCTTTTTTTTCGCTTCTTTTGTTTTCCACCTTTATTTGATCCTTTCTTTTTTTCTTCTAATGGTTTTAGGTAATTCATCAGTTATCACATATTTAATTGCAGTATTTTTATTCTCTTCATACCATTTATTAGCTTCTTCTTTAGCTTTTTTCACTGGTAACAATTCAAGGGTGTAATCTTCAATGTAGCAAAGATTTTCTGGTGAAAGAGAAAGTTTATCAGAGCCTCTTTCATATCACATCCTCCACGTATCATCATTCCATCTGTACGAGACCATATATAGATAACGCCATCAGAGTCTTTTAACCAGAAAATTAAATCATAACATGAAAGCACAAGGCAAAAATTGGTAATACAATAAAGTGTGGCAAATCTCTTAATCTCATAATCATACAGAATATTTTTGTTCGTCTCATCATAAAATGGATATTTATTTTTTAATAATTTAAGAAGTGTAGGCGGATCTTTTTCGTATTGTGCTTTATTGTTAGCTGACAATTCTTGCATGATAACATTGTTTGTTGTATTTCTGTTAAAATTGTATGCATCCTTATTGGAGGGTCTTGCCTTCACAGGGATAACTGAAGTCACACACTAGTTTTGGCACGGTTGCTGTAATTCTAGAGTTCCAATTGTATCAACAGATTTCCATTCGCATTCCGTGGAAGCATGCGCTAGTTTGCTGTGTCGAAATCCTATCAAAAACTCAATAACTTTTAGTTTTGGTTTTTAGGAACCTATCAATAATGCTCCAAATGAAATCTTCTTTACCTTCTGATGGTATCTCTGATGGTCTGATTTTAAAGAAATGGTTAATGCTGCGAGATGATACATAGGATTTCTCTCTAAGAGTGTTATCCAAGTTGACAGTTGATTTAGATGTTTGAATAGATATTTTGTTTGTTTCTTGAGAGCTACCATTGTACTTGCTGGAAACCTCATACCATCTATTTCCACTTCTATCCATCATGGATTCCTGTTCAGTTGTTGCAGATATCGCTGTTTCTCCTATCTGTTCTTTCTGAAGTATTGTACAGAAATTTTAGTCAACAATTATGTAAAAAAAAATAATAATATACTAGATATATTAGTACGGCTTTAGAAAGGTTTTGTACAGAAACCTTGAAAATTCGCTCTTCTTTGACAAGATTTTTATGTAACTCCATAACTAGAAAATAAATAATTTAGCTTTATAATTTTGTTTATAGGAATGCTATTCTTTAAAAGAAAAAACTTTACCTCATCTGATAAATTAAACGTCTTTAATAAGATGTGTGACTCTTCTATAGGAAAGTTTGTGTATAATAGTAATTATATATAGTAACTATTACATTACTCAATCCAAAATAGTAATAAATGATCATTAATTTTAGTTATGGGAAGTAATATACAGATGGATACCAAAAGTATCCGGACACTTGTGATTATCTCACTATCCAGTGATTCAAATTTTATGAATAAAGACTTATTGGATTTTGTCTCATTAATACGAATCGAATGGCGGTCAGCTCATCGCTCTATCATCGATAGATTATGAGATAATTGTTAAAATGTCAAAATATGTTTTTTAAATATATCTTCGCATCTATTGATCCTGAAGATATGATCTAGTCACCATTTGATTCGTCTAAATGATATGGATCCAATGAGTCTTTATTCATCAAATTTGAATGACTGATGGCAAAATAACGTCATAAACATGTTCTGGTCAAAATTTTTAATTTAAGAAAAATTGGATGTTCTGGCAATTATCTCGTGATTTATCAATCTAGAGACATGAGTTAACTACCATTCGACTCGTCATGATGAGACGTATCCAATGAACCTTTAGTTGCCAAATTCGGATCACTGGATGATGGGATAATCATGTGTCCGCATAATTTTGGTATCCATCTGTATATGGTATTTTTTTCCAAATTAATAATTGAGTTGTGGCTGAAGAAACTAATAGGTAAATAGAAATCATATTTTATTGTACAACAGTTTATGTGTATACCCAACTGTACTGTATGGTTAAATTTTATTAAAATTCATGCAATACAGTATATTATTATACTAAGTGCTATACTGTACTGTATGAATTTTTATAAAATTAACTGTACAGTACAGTTAATTTAATCATGTGATTTAATAAGATTATGTAATTTTTATCAATACGAAAATTTGAAGTTAAAATAAAATAAAAAATAAAAAAATGTAATTTATATAAAAAATAAAATAAAGAAATACAAATTTATGATATAAATATTAATTTATTAACTATAATTAATAATTGTAAATTAAAAAAATTTTTTCTTCAATTTTTAGAAATAATTATACAAAAAAATATTTAAAAAAAATACTTTAAGAAACCATCCTTCCAGATCCCTCACTACCCATCCACCTACTAGGAAAAAAGGTCTTTATATACTTTTTCACTTTCATGATCTACCTAATTAATTTACTAAAATAATTTAACTTTGTGCATTTAGTTATATGATTACTGACTAAAGAAATACCATATTTCTCTTATTTTTATTGTGGCAATAATAAAACTTATATTATAGTATTTTAATTATAATCAAATAAATTCTTTAAATCTTTTTATTTGATTAACGAATAAATATTACAAATATTATATTGATGAAAAAAATATCATAAATGAAATTTCACAAACCTGACAAGCGATTTTGCTTTTCAATCAACATGATTTCTCTTTCAATTTTATCATTTCTATGTTTTTGAATGTTTAACATTTTATGCTCCAGATTATTTATTTTTTTTCTGTTGCTTAATATGTGGATTCTTATCTAATTCCTCTAGATCAATAATTTCAGATGCATTTTCTTTAACATCTTAAAATATGATAAAAAAGTGAAAGTCCAATTTGCATAATAAAGAATTATTTATCACCTTTATGTCTTCTTTCTAAAAATTTAATGTAAATAATTTAATAAGTGAGTTTAAATAAAATATTATTTACCAGCTTGTTTTTCTACTTATATTGATCGAGCTAAATCTGATTTATTTTGGTAAGTATCTGGAACATTGTATTTTTCATAAACATTTGTAATTTCCCACTGTCTTTTATCAAAATCACATCCTCCTAAAATAAAATTAGAAATATTAAATAAATATTAATAAATTACCGTATATATATTTATCAAACACTGAAAAATGTCACAAAAAAAAAGGCAAATTTTTTTCAATAAGGTTGGCAAAAAAAAAATTGTCCTTTTTTAAGGAATTATAAAAATCCGGGTTTACTTTTTGAACCCGGACCAGCCCGGAAATTTTATGAAAAATCAAATGCCGGTCCAGACTCAGCCCAGGTGGATTTAGAATAATTTCTGCTGGCCTGGACCCGGATTCTGGGCTGGATCCGGGCTGGGTTTTGAGCCCAGACCTGGCCCGTTGCAGGCCTCTACCGATCATATAAATATAAGCATTAACAGTAACTAGTCTAACAAGAGTTCATGTTCAGGTTCTGGGTAATGGGTATTACCTTGAATACATCAAAATGGTACTATATCCTAAATCCCTGAATGTGACAGCACTTCCTGTGAATAATACTGTACTTAATTATGCATGACATTACACATATAAAATAGAAGTTTTGATTTAATTTTTTGGCCATGATTATTAATTGCTAGATGCTGATATAAATGTAAAGAATTTTTTTTATTATGATTTAGATGTCTATTCTTTGTTATAGATACTTCACATAGCTTATTATTTTTATTAGTTTCTTTTACTGTATTTTTTTCTTATTATTTTATATATACATCAAAGGTAAAGGCAAAGGCGGATGGCATTTCTAAAATATTTGCCAATACCTGATTTGCTAAAACTCCACGAAATATACACTTGTAAATATCCTTTCTAGCTGAATAATAATGAATATGGTACTTTCGGCGGCAGGAACTGAAACTGTTTGTTTTTCTAGTTGTTTATATCCCCTTGGTAGTTTCTTGTGAATATTGTAAACTAAAATATCTTTGAATTGATATATAGTATTTTCGGACAAAATATTAAGATCTAAACGTGAAATATTGTATTTTTTTAACAATGTTAAGATGTCTTGTTAATCCACTTTTTTCTTAAATAATTTTCTGCACACATCTCTTGAATCAATTGTAGTTGTTGGAGTTATTGGAGGTGAAACAATACTGTTAGAGATTACAGATTGATTCATACTACCTAAGATATATAACAAATGACATAATTAATTATAATTTTAGAGAATATTAAGCCAAATACACTCCATAATTTACCTTTGGAGGAGATTGGTTTGACGCGACAGTTAGTAATTTTTTTTAGGGGGAATCAAGTGATAGACATACTGTATATGATGTACAATGGTCACATGGTTATGCATTTTAATAATTAATAAGCCGATATGCTCATAATATCCGTAAGTCATTAAAAAAAAAATACTTAATCAAGAATATGGATTGTCCTGAATGTAAACAACAACTAAATAATGTACTGATGAGTGATGATTGGTGTCAAAATTGCAATTCTTAACAGTTTAAAATAAGATTTCAATGAACGAACTACATTATTAAATGGGATCATTTTTTTTTTAATTTTAATAAAAGTAAATTTTTGTATATACAGTATGTTGTATCTCTCAAATATAAGCGATAACTGACGCATCACCAACCGATTAACAAATAAGATGCATTAATATATATATGTTTTTTATTCTTTTTTTTTATCTCATTTTTAAAAACCAAAAATTTTAACATTTTAGAAAAATGCATTTTTTTTTAAAAAAAATGTGGATTTAGCAAAATGTCTGGGTTATTAGTAACATTTAATTAGAAATCCAAATCGTTAAAATTTTTTTTTTACTTTTGAAAAATATAATACAATACTTTGTTTAAAAAGCAGGATGTTCTCTATATATACTTAATTTATTTATGATTAAATGATTTCATAATTCGTTATAAACTAACTGTTTAGTTTTTTAATATCGCTATTTATACTCATTACTCATGGAAAATCTTGAAATTTTATGATTATATACTACATTTTTTTTATTATTATAAACTTTAATTACAATGAATTTTGATTTTTGATTTTAATAAACAAATTATAAATTCTGGAGTAATTAGTTATTCTTTGACTAGTTTACGTCAAATCATAACAGATAAATAAAAAAAACAAAATTTAATATCGGTCGATCTTACAGATCTTCTCCTTTTTTTAGATAATGCCAGCCAAACACTTTGCGTTTATTAAGCAAAAGAAAAATAGCTTATAATTATGTAGTGCGCCCGTATGTAAATCTTTCTGATTTGTTACACAAATTCTCCTGCATAAATATTGTTTGAACTTCTACGGTAATTTATTTTGTATTTTTTTTTTTTTTTTTTTTTTTTTTAAAAAAAAAATTTACCACATTTCTAAACTTAGAATCATTAGTATTACCTGTTAAAATATCACATTATGGATTTCGTAAAAAACTTTTTTCATTTTAATAAACACCAAAGTGAGCAAAAATATCTCAGTGACGATGTATTTGAACAAATAAAGGATTTTGTCTATTATAAATTAACCGAAGAACAAAAATTGTTAATTGATAAACTAATATTAAATGAAGAATTAAAAAAACGTTATAAAGATTATGGTTTATGTAAAGAATGTAAACAACCAAACACTGGTTTTAAATGGTGGTGTCAATCATGTAACACTAAACATTTTCAACAAAATTTCAAAAATTGGACCAGTGGAAATTCTAATGTTGATAAATTAATACAAGAATCTCAGCTTAATGCAAAAAATCAATATGAAAAATTAGAATGGATTGAGTATGATAATTTTGAAAATATCGAATATATTACGAAGGGAGGTTTTGGAAAAATATATAAAGCAAATTGGAAGGACGGACCAATAGATTATTGGAATTATAAAAATAATCGATGGAATAGAGAAAAGCATTATAAAAAAGATTATATGACTGTTGCTTTAAAAAGTTTAAATAATTCAAAAGATATAACATTGGAATTTTTAAATGAGGTAATATTTTAAAATTTTTAATGCATAATTTTAATCAATACTTCAAATGGAAACTAATTTTTTACTTTGTATTACTATTAGATAAATTCACACTTGAAAATGAATAATTCAAAGCGGATCATTAAACTTTATGGCATTACTAAAGACCCTGAATCCGGTGATTTTATGATGGTAATGGATTATGCAGAGAATGGTAATTTAAGACAAAAATTAAATGAAAATTTCAACACATTACGCTGGTACCATAAAATTCATATTTTATGTGATATTGCATATGGTCTTAGGGATATTCATGAAAAGGGATTAACTCATCAGGATTTTCATAGTGGTAATATATTAAGTAGTGATACTTCATCTATTCGTAACAGAATTACTGATTTAGGATTATGTAAACCAGCAAATGAAGAATGCAACAAAAATAAAAAAATTTATGGAGTATTGCCGTATGTAGCTCCTGAAGTTTTAAGTGGAAAACAATATACAAAAGAAAGTGATGTTTATAGTTTTGGAATCATTATATATGAAGTAATTAATGGATTACCTCCTTATCATGATATGGCTCATNAAGAGTTTTTAGCAATAAAAATCTGTCATGGACTNAGACCAAGTTTTAATATTAAAGTCCCTCAATTAATAAGTGATATAGCTAAANAATGTGTAGATGCGGATCCATCAAAAAGACCAACTGCAGAATATTTAGGAATTACATTTTGTCAATGGTGGTATAGTATCGATTCTAATGAAATAGATAGTGAAATTTATAAACAAATTAAAGAAGCGGATGAATTTAATAAAAAACAAGCATCATTTACAAAATCAGATAATACTGAACTTACGTATACTACACATTCTCAAGCTGTTTATACAAGTAGACTATTGAATTTTAATAATTTACCAGAACCAAAAAATGCAGGATTTTCAGGTAATTAAAACTATTTGTTATGATTTAAAATAATGTAATATTGGTTAATTTTTTTTATTTTGTAGAATCCATAGAGCCTATTGATTTTACTAAACTTAAATAAATAGATTAAATTATCAAGGTAATTAAATTCTACGCTCAATTTTTTTCGTTTTCCAAATAAATCACAGAGTTACCTACTAATAATGTAGTTTCTTATCCATTAATAGTAAAAAAAAATAATAATACTATGTTCGTTGTACTTATTTCTCTTGAGCAGCAGTTAAACTTACATCGTTTAGAAAGTATTAATTACAAATAACTTAAAATACTTAAAATGAAATATCATAAAATTATTTTTTTAAAAAAAATTTTTTATCCAATTTGAAATTATTAAATTAATTAAAACGAAGAATATTTACACTTTTTTCGATATGTAAGGATTTTTTTATTTTTTTTTTCGAATTTTAATAACAAAGTTTGTGATACGGTCCGATAACGGGAATACATATATGATTAATCTCTTCGGTGATTTCCTTGGTAAAAATTAGAAAACTTTAAGTCAAACCTTGTTTTTATTTTAATTTTACAATAAAAAATATTTTTTAAAAAATTGCATTTAAAATTAAATAAAATTGTTACAACAATAAAAAAAAATTTAACGAATATAAAGTTAGAAAAAAAGTTTTATTTAAAGAAAATCTGCTGAAACATTAAATACTCATAATCCCTGAAATTTATTACATTAAATCTTTAATAATTCCTAAATTAATATATCTTTTAATTATTTCCATATTATCATCATTTAGATCTCTTTTATCTCTCTTATCATCATTAACAATAATTAAAGAAAGTGATTTCGCGATATACGATTTGTCCAACTATTGCAATTCTTCTAGAAGTAATTTTGATGGCTTATCATTGAAATGATATAATAATATTTCATAAATTATTTTATGTGAATATATTGCCAACGTATCCAATACCTCTTTTTCATTCAAAAATTTACCTTACAATTCTCATTATGACTATAATCTAAATTTACATACAATCCTTTTAAATTCTTTCCATTAAAAGTTAAATATTGAATTTTGAATATTCGTAATTATGGAAGTATATCATCTTGTAAATTTTTCAAAATTTTCATTTTTAAAAATATATTTGACGTACTTGTAAATTTGTGAATTTTGTAATAAATTTCATTAGTCTTGTTCCATTAAACCATAATTTGCTTAAATCATAATGAAGGAATTACTGTATATCTATAAATCTTAATTTCTGCTCAAGAAAATTTAAATAATTTGATGATAGTCAATGGGTTTATAAATGAAGTCTATTAACCCTTTTGAAATAACTTGTTCAACATATAAGTTTAGTGATAATATATTGTAACATTATGAGATGGTTGATAAAAAAATTCAGATGAAATGCTTGAACTAAAATGAGATTTTTTAAGCAATCTTTTGCTTTAGGATAAAGATCAAAAGTTATATTCGGTCATCCCATATAATATGATTCTTTTAAAGAAGTGATTTGACTCATACAATTTAAAACAATAGATATATTATAGTTTAAATTTTGTTTAGAAATAGTTGATTGACTTTTAAGAAGCAGCTCGTGCATAGTTTCATCTTCGACGCATTGTACTAATCCACCAAAATGATCCGAACTTTCATGTTTATCGAGAAATCCTGATTCAAAAAAAATCAATTAATAGACGAAAAAAATGGCGAATAAAAAAAAAAGAATAAATTACATACTTTCAAGTTCGCGAAGTCCTGTAGAATTTATCATTTTACAAGGAATGTTTCTTTCACTACTCAAAGGTTTAAAGTCAGGACATTCATCAATTATAGTTCTTACACCAATATCAACCGTATCAATAATTTCTTGGAAATATTGCATAAAGTCAGAATTATCGGTTAGATTAAAAATTGCCGATAGGATATCAGCAATACCATTTGGAAACATATTTGATGTCACAGTTCCCAAAATACCAGATAATGCTCTTAACCTATTTTCAAAATTTGTAAAATTATAAGATATTTAATAATAATTTATAAATATCACGAAAAAATTTGTTTATTATATACCAGAGATTTATCCAAGGTCCATATTTTTTAATGAATTGAGGAATTTATAGCCTGATTGATCTGGGATAGATGTGCCATTGTTCTTTATGTTCGCAGACAAATAACAGACGGAAAGGTTTTGAGAACAGCCATGTTCTAAATTGATCAATGTTAAAAATAAAATTTGAATTGAAAGAAGAATCTGAATAGAATATTTACATACGCTGGTTTTTTCCAATCTTTTTGATCAGGAACCATAACAAAAACTCTTGGAACCCTTCATTTTTGACTTTAAGCAACTTTTTTTTTTCAAATATTTTTTTTTTTAAAAAAAAT
>QKYT01000440.1:76301-95374 GCA_003550305.1 Glomus cerebriforme | reverse complement strand
AACTTTATTAACTTCACATTCAATTCATGTTGATACATCATAAATTTCAACACGTTTTTAGGTCTAAATCATAATCCAATAAAAAATTATTGATAAATTTATTTAATTTATCCACATAATATTTTGTAATATCCATATTTAAAAGAAATATATTTAATTCTTGTAATAATTCTTTAAAGAATATTATTTTACGATATTTGAATTTAGTAAAAAAAAAATAGTTTCTTCTGCTGAACTAATAAATTCGGAAATATTTTATTTAACATAATAAAAATAAACAATTATGAAAGTATGAAAAGTGTAACTACAAATTTAAAATTTCATTACGTAAATTCTTTTCTTATAGATCACTTATTACTAACACTAATCACAGAGAAGGAGAAAAATTATAGCTATTAGAGGTATATTTGAAAATTGAGAAGTAAATGGAGGAACAAATATTTATTCTTTTAACGAAAAATAGAAAATTTGTGAACCAGTTAAGACTTTTAAAAAAGTTTGATTAAACTTTACCAGTCCATTTATGGTAATTAATTATAAAAAAAAAATAAATAATTTTTATTTTTAAAAATCATATTTCCTAATTTCATATGAAAAATACAATACAAAATAGATATAAATTATTTTGAAATAAAAAAAAATTACAAATTAAAAAGATCAATAATTTTATTTTCTAAAATCTTTCCTTGATTTTAGACCCATTATTTTGATCTAAAAATAGAATTATATAATTAAAAATAAATATGTCATTATAAACAAAGTTTAATTTAACATTAGTAAAAAATTTACCATCATCATTAATTTTCAATTGAGAAATATCAACTTGTAGATTTTCTATCAAATAAAAGAAAATTTATTAGACTTTTTAATATTTTTCAAATATAATAAAAATTAAATTACCAGAATATTCCGTGCTTATAATATTATCATATTGTTTTATATAATAATCATCTGAATTTTTTGGTTCAGGTAAATTATTAAAATTCAATAGTCTACTTGTATAAATAGCTTGAGAATGTGTAGTATATGTAAGTTCAATACTATTTGATGATATTGTAAATGATGGTTGCCTTTTATTAAATTCATCTGCTTCTTGAATTTGTTTATAAATTTCACTATACTCATCAGACCAACGCCATTGATTAAATCTTTCATATAAATATCCTGCAGTTGGTCTTTTTGATGAATCTACATTTACACATTGTTTAAATAAATCATCTAATAATTGAGGGACTTTAATATTAAATTTTGGTCTAAATCCCTGACAGATCTTTAAAGCTAAAAATTCATCATGAGCCATATTATAATAAGGAGGTAATCCATTAAATACTTCATAAATAATAATTCCAAAGCTATAAACATCACTTTCTCGTGTATATTTTTTTCCTCTTAAAACTTCAGGTGCTACATATGGTAATACTCCATATATTTTTTTATTACTTTTTTCATTTGCTGGTTTACTTAATCCTAAATCGGTAATTTTATAATTAGTGGTATGAATATTTAATATATTACCACTATGAAAATCCTGATGAGTTAATCCTTCTCTATGGATACCATTAAGACCACATGCAATTTCATTTAGGATTCGAAGTTTATTTTTCCAGCTTAATTTATTGAAATTATTATCTAATTGTTGTCTTAAATTACCATTTTCTGCATACAACATTACCATCATAAAATCATTTGTTTTGGAATCTTTAGTAATGCCATATAATTCAACCATAATTCGTGAATTATTCATTTTCAAGTGTAAATTAATCTAATAATAATTAAAAATTAGTTTCAATTTAAATATCGATAAGAAAAAACATTACATTAAAATATTACCTCATTTAAAAATTCCAATGTAATATCTTTTGAATTATTTAAACTTTTTAAAGCAATAATTTTATTACCATATCTTTTCCATTGATTAGTTTCATAATCCCAACTAGTTATATTTCCTTCCTTCCATTTTGCTTTATATATTTTTCCAAAACCTCCCTTTGTAACATATTCAATATTTTTAAATTTAAAATAATCAATCCATTCCAATTTTTCCAATGAATTTTTTGCATTAAGCTGTGATTCTTGAATTAATTTATCAACATTTGAATTTCCGCTTGTCCAATTTTTGAAATTTTGTTGAAAATGTTTAGCATTACATGATTGACACCACTCACAACCCCAAACACCCAAATCACCAGTATTAGGTTGTTTACATTCTTTACATAATCCATACTTTTTGTAACATTCTTTTAATTCTTCATTTAATATTAGTTTATCAATCAATAATTTTTGTTCTCCAATTAACCAACGATGATTAAAATCTTTTATTTGTTCAATTATATCTTTACTGAGATATTTTTGCTCCATAATGTTAAAAAGTTACTAGGAAATTTGATAAGTATACAATTATTTTAAAAATTTATTTTTTAATGATGTTTAAAAAATTTTTAAAAATGTCAAATATTTAAAAAATAAAATTTTTTTTTTTTTAAAAAAAATAGAATTCTTATTTTAATACCTCTGAAAAATTTTTGTGTACAGCATTCGGTGTAACTTTCAAAATCAGGAAAGATTTACTGTACATATGGGCGTCCGGAATTACAAACGGTATGCAAAGTTATGCAACAAAGTTTCAATATCACATGATTACTATTTTTTTTATTAACTTAACGGTTTAAAAAGTCAAAAATTCTAAGAAAAAAATTATATTACAATCGATCTAAACAAGAGATTAAAAGATATAAAGGATGGTTTAAAAAATTAAAGTAATAGACCATGACAGTGGATGGAAGGGTAGGATTTAGAGTCTTTTTTTTTTTAGAAATTCTTTGCTTTTACACTAGTATTTTTATATCAGATGATAAATAATAAAAACAAATTTTTAAAATTTTTTATTCAATTAGTAAAAAAAAAAAAAAAAATATGAAAATCAAATTTAATTCAAAAAATTGTATATTTACACAAAATGGAATTATCACATCAATAATTTTGGACATATCTAAATAAGCAATCATAAAGTATTTTCTAAGTAAACATGGCAACTATAATGTTCAAAATTTAGCATAAGAAAGTGTTTGATAGAAAAAAATTCCTATGATTGTTTCAGTCCTGAGACTGCCAGTCTCAGAACTTTATAGGACCAGACCATGGTCTTTTTTTCTGTGATGCAGTAAGAACCGGTCCCAAGACTGATGTAGGTTTTTGTACCAGTCTTTTTATTATAAACAGTTTTTTTTACTAAATAAAATTAATTTGGTAGTGATCATCTTTATAAAAATTATAAAGACTGATTGGTCTTAAAAAGATGATGGTCTTATCAGTCTTTGATTCTGTGATTTGAGAGCAAAAGATCAAGATCCTACACTAAAACAGACCGGTCCATCTTTTTATGGTGTAAGACTGGTAAGACTGTGGTTCTTCAGGACTGTTGACTATCTTTATGAACAGATCATTAATATTTCATATATTTTTTGATCAAATTAGAAAAGGCCTTATGCAAGCATTTGAGTTCAATCTTATAATATATGCTAAATGCAATATGCAACTCATGATTTGCAAATTGCAAATTGCATATAGCATATTGCAATTACTGTACTTCTTTAACATCATTTGAATAAAATTTGATTTTGAATCCTCTTATACCATTTTGATTACATAATAAGTTGAATCATCAAAAAGTAAATTTCGTGAAAAGATATAATTTTAAATAGATTGGCAAAATTAAAAAAAAAGAGAAATTACTTTTTTACTTTTTTGATGTATAGTACAGTAAATAAAGATTTGGCAATAGTTTTTGAATTCCATTGAATTATCCAGTTGAAATGAAAACAATTTTTTTTAAAAAAAATAAAAAAATTTTTTTTTTATAATAAAAAAATGAGGTTTGGTGATGGTTTTCAAATTCTATCAAACCATCCAACTGAAACAAGACCTTTTTTTAATTAAAAAATAAGTAAAAAATTTTTTTTATGATAAAAAAAATTAAAAAAAATAAGAGTTTTGGCTGGACAGATTGATGGTTTTTGAATTCTGTCAAACCATTCAAATGAAATGAAACTTCAAAAATTAAAAAAGAGTTTCAGTCAGAAGATTGAAATGAAACTTCTTTTTTTAATTTTTTTATCATAAAAAATAAAAGAAAAAATATTTTATTTTTTTAAATAAAAAAGAGTTTCAGCCAGACAGATTGATGGTTTTCAAATTCTGTCAAACTATTCAGCTGAAATGAGACCTTTTTTCAATTAAAAAATAAGTAAAAAATTTATGATAAAAAAAAAATTTAAAAAAATAAGAGTTAATTTTTTTTTTATCATAAAAAAAACAGTTTTTGAATTCTGTCAAACTATCCAAATGAAATGAAACTTCTTTTTTTTAATTTTTTTTTTATTATCTACCTACTAAATAAATTCATGCCAATCTGTAGAGATTTAGATTACCCTGTATAAATAATTTTGAATTGTGTTATCTTCTTGCTCTTAGCTTATTTAAGTTTAGTTAAGAAAATAATATATTCATAGCTAGACTAAAATTATAGGTGGGTTTGAAACAGCAAAACACTGATGGACTTTGAATTGTACAATGTGACAAATTACGCGCCACTTTTTTTGTTAGCTTGGATAATTTAATTGGTAGCTTGATTGATGGGTCTTATGTTATCTTGGCAATTTAATCAGATACATGATTGGCAGATCCTGGGTTGATTACTAATGTATAAAATAAATATTTTTTTTTCTATTTTCTTAAGTTCAGTGGGCTATTCCAAGTAGCTTCAAATTTTTTTTTAAAACTTTTTTATAGGTTTGGCAGGATGATCCTACTGCTTTGATTTTCTTTTTAAATATAAATCAAAAATTTCTTTTCAATACATATTAATATGCTGCAACACAGCAGGTTATGGCTAGTAAAGAATAAAAAAAAAATTATTTTATTTTTTTTAATAAAAAAAAGTTTCAGCTAGACAGGTTAAAGTTTCAAATTCTGTTGAACCATCTGGCTTTTTATTATAAAAAAATTTATTCTACTTTTTTTTAATTAAAAAAAAGTTTTCGGCCAGACAAGTCAACAGTTTTTAAAATGAAACTTCTTATTTTTTTATTATAAAAAAAATTAAATAAGAGTATTGGCAACAGTTTTTGAATCCTATTGAACCATCCAGCCAAAATGAAATCTTTTTTTTTTAATTAATAAAAGATAATTTTTTTTATGATAAAAAAAAAATTAAAAAATGAGTTTCGGCCAGACAGAATGATGGTTTTTGAATTCCATCAAACCATCCAGCCAAAATGAAACCTTTTTTTAATTAAAAAATAAAATATTGAAATAATTTTTCTTATAACAAAAAAAAATATAAAAGAGTTTCGGCCAGACAGGTTGACAATTTTGACATCTGTTGAACTATCCGGCCTATTCCTTTTCTGATTCTGCAGTAAGATTCAGGCTTATTAATTAATAATAATAATAAATTAGCCCTATCTTAATGAAAAAAAAAGAATTATTGTCTTTTTTTTTCTTTCCATTTTCAGTAAGATTCGGGCTTATTAATTGAAAAAAAATAGCCCCATATTACTGAGAAAAAAAAAGAATTATAGTCTTTTTTTCCTTTTCCATTTTCGGTAAGATTCAGGCTTATTAATTAATAAAAAAAATAGCCTAATCTTACCGCAGAATCGGAACCAATTCCATGGAAAAAAAAGAATTATTTTTTTTTTCCTTTTCCATTTTCGGTAAGATTCAAGCTTATTGCTTATAGCAGCACAGTATCGATGTGAAAGCTTACGCTTATACAAAAAATAAAATTAACTGTGGGGGGACAAAGTCCCCCTCCATATAGCAAAATGCTAGTTAATTAGAAAAAAAATAGAATAGATAGATGTCTAATAAATAAAAGAATAATTACAAGTGTATACATATTAACGATATTTAATAATTTATTCATCAATGGTAAATCTGTTATTATTAAGTTTGTAATCTCTCTCTTCATCTTCTTTAAATCTCATATCATATTCACTACCAAAATTACTGTTATTCTTCTGTTTTTGATATTCTAAAATTGAATCATACAATTTTTCAATAAGATTGTAAATGATTATTAGACTACTTGATACGAGAGTTAAAAATGGAATAATATTATAAGATATGACTTGCGTTTCATAGTAAACCTATAATATTTTTTAAACAAGTAAAATTTATTATATATATATATATTGATATGATTGTTTTAGTTAAAAGAAAATAATAATAATAATTACCTGAATACCAAATTGTGGAATATCTTTAGCAATAAAATTTATTATACTGAACCAAAATATTATTGATTCTGTTTTCGTTGTAAAATCAGCTGAAAAACTTGTTAACCCAGCATACTTTGAGGTTAAAATATTTAATAATTCAATATTTATCATTGATAAAAGTGTAAATATTGCAGTAACAATCGAATTTGATTTAAACCAATTATTAAATGTATAATAATTAAAGTTTTCGTGAATTATTAGCGATATTGCTAATAATAAATTAAAGGATGATGCGACTGCAAAAATCACTATACTATTAATATATAAAAAGTTAATATTAAATAGTATAATTAAGAAATATATTATAATATAATTATTAAATTACAGACCTTGGAATGAAAATTATTTCAATTTCTTTGCCATGTTTATATATAAATAATCCATTCAGAACAAAATTATAAATAGATAATCCGACTTTAAATATAATAATATTTGATGACTTTTCTTTCTTTTCCTTTGATTCCTAAAAAAAAATATAAAATGAAATATCGATAATTAATATAAACGAAACAAAATCACGTATATAAATTAATTACCTCGTTGCCGTCGCTTTCTGTATCGTTTTTTTTGTCTTTGTTCTTTTTTTTACTTTTTATCCGTAAATACGTTGTAATTATAAATAAAATGATAATTATGACGGCTAGTATCGATATTCTATTATCTAATATAATATCTATAATTCCGACTAATAAAATAATAAAAATAATAAATGAAATAACGTATGATTATTAATAAATTCAAATTTAATGAATAAATAATTATAATTACAATTTAATTTATATCCATATGTTTGATCCAATAATGAAGTATGCTGATTCCGAGAAATTTCAGTAAATTCTTTATTTAGAATCATAGTATTTAAATCATTGTATAAATTATTAGCATTTCTCTTTGATAAATCTTTTGTTGATTCGATATGTAAAGGAATAATTATTTGATCAAACAGTGTTGAAGTATCGACTTGAAAATGATATTTATTGCTTAATCTTTTACGATCAACGGAAAGAATCATAGAAATTTCTTGTAATAATTGATCGATAAATTCTATTCGATTTTGATTAAAAATTGTTGTTCCTTCATGTATTAATCTAATCGATCCAGAAAAAGAATCTGAAATATATTGAAAATTATAAATAAATATGAATAATTTAAATTTTTAAAGGTAAAAATATTTTTATAATTTACCTGCATATGAATCTTCGATAGGTTCTGTTTTTTTTTAAAAAAAAAAAGAGGTTAGAATCTTAATTAATGAAGTTGAATGATTATATAAAATCATAAATACCAGTATGGAGTATCCACGATTGATGTGGAAGTTTGTCAATGGGTTCATCAGCGTACTTATGCTTTACAAAATTTGGGTCGATTGATACATGATATTCACTATTTGGTACACTAAAAGTACTTGATAACACCTTTACATAAATTGAGTTATTATCATCTGTTGAGCAAAATTCTGATGCTTGACCGGAAGTTGTTTGACGAATAACAACATTAGTTCCATCAACTAGATAGATGGTGATATTTCGAATAGAAAGTGAAATCGGAACTTCATAATTGATTATAAGTGTATTTGTTCTTGCCGTTATGTTGGATATATTTGGTGGTTCAATGGTATTAATCTTTGCCGATATCAAAATAAAATCACGAGCTATTGAAAAAAAAGTTCAATGAAATAATTATTAATTATTATATTACGAATGATAAATTATTACTGAATATATTCACCATCAAAGTTATATCTTGGCATATCTGTTGAAATGATTGTGAAATCGGTTTGCGTAATGTCAGAAATTAGTTCAAACTTTTGTTCAATAAAATTATAAATAATAACGCATGGAGATGGAATTACAAAATTTAGAGGTATGTCCCAAGTTGAATTAAACAAATCATTAGTATCAAAATTGTCTCCGCCCAGTAAACAACCATCATTTGGAGCGCTATTCCTATACATTAATAAATAACCTCCAAAAGGTAAAGGATTTTTAATAACTATTTCGGCTATTTCATAATGTCCTGATAATTTTGTAATACTAATGACTGAACCAGATGAAAGAAAAGAAATTATTAAAACTAAATTATACCCATAATAAACATCATTTATTGGATCTATTGANNTCATNCTTCTTAATTGAAGAACACATTGATACCCAATACCCAAATTATCAGCTGAACACATTGCAAATTTCATGGATANATTTGGAATAGAAGTTTCATAAATAATAAATGGATCCGTAAAATTATTGATTTCAGGTTTGTAATAATTAACATATACATATAAACTTGGTTGCAGTTCCGAATTAATCGAAGAATAATTTTTAGAATAAATAAATCCAAGTCCACTATCAATAGTTTGAAATGTAAATATAGGATTATCATATTGAAGGGATAAATGTTNACGAGATACAGTCCCATTTTCCTTTCTTTGAAGTCTTCCATTAATTGGGCTAATAAAATTTAATAATATAAAATGTAAGTTATGAAAATGCTTAAAGAGCATAAAATTATTTTGTAAAAACTTACGTTAACCCAAATTTTTGCCACTCTATAACCGTAGGGTCATGAATATCAGCTAATCTTATATAATAAAATGTATCATATGAATCAAAAATATATTTAAATTTTCCCAATCGTCCAACTATACTACCATTATAATAATTAACGTAACCAAGCCAATTTTCGCTGTAATATAAAAGTTAATGTTAAATAAAAATACAAGCAGTTATTATAAAAGCAATAAAATGGTTCTTACCCTACATACCCTAACACATTTCCCGATAGGTCTACCTCAACAATAAATCTTCCAAATGGTAGAGAATAATCAGTATCAGAAATATTATAGTAAAGTATGTAAAAAAGATTATTTCTTCCCAAATTAGTTACTTCAATATAATCAGGAGATGATGTTTTATAATCTAGTCGGCAAAAATTAAATTCTGGAATCTTAAGGTTTTGAACATTAAAAGGCGATAAAGTTCCATTCGCAAGCAGAAGTTTTATATGTAAATTTGGTTCGTTACACTTTCCATTGTTAAGTGGACGAAAAAATCGAAGTAATCTACTTCCATCCGGAAGCGTAAAATATCCGCCACCCGAGGATATGAGTTCATCATCATAGGATTTATTATAGGTAGATTGATAGTATGCATTAGTTGTCACAACATAAATTGATACACTAATAATGATAATAAATAAAATCGAAATTTTGTTATTTGAATTCGATTTCATTTCGTAAAATAGAAGAATTTGTTGCGAAAAAAAATAAAATCAATTTGATCTTACATAATAAATTATCATTAAGATACATAAAAAATCAACTAGAATCCAAATATATTTCTTGAAATGAAAATTAGTGATACAGAAACTTCGTTTGTTTACAAACATAATGTAGATATCATTGTTTGATTGACATAAATATTTTTTAAAAAAAATTCTCGAGGCGATCTATTCGTCACACAAACACATAATGTGCAATTTTATAATCATCATTTTCATTTAACCATATTCAATTATTAAAAAAAAAGATTATCAGAGATCGCTTGCCAAATTTAACCCTTCATTTGAGACCTTTTGTTTTTGTTTTGTACACGATTTTTTGGATTTCAAATTTGTAGCATTTTTTCCGAATTTCACGTCTATAAAAATAATAATAATAATTGATTTTCCACAGTAGAATTTTTTTGCTACTCATATATTGATTATATATAGTATATACTGTGCAGTTTATAAAAAAAATCTATTCTCACATGATAAAGAATTTTATTAATAAAATAAGACTAAATAAATTAAACAATATTATTTTATTTTAACTATATCAGCCCCCGTAAAAAAAATCCATTTTTTATATTCCATAATTTTTCTAGGAAATTAATAAAATTATGAAATATATTGTTAAAATAACGGAGATTTGTTATAGGTTAGCGAATAAAAATATTTACATCTAAATTCAGCTAATTCATACTTATTTTTGCAACAGAGGATAACTTCCTTAATTGTTCCATATATTTAATCACAAGGAAACTCATTATAATATTAAAAGATTATGTGATACAAGTCCTTGATTTAAAATTGTTTTTTTTTATTAAAATAATTTCGCGTTTCCGATTCATTATCAAACACTTCTAAATTACTCAATTAATGAAAGTCTCTTATGGGATGTTAATAAAGAATTTCAAAATTTATTGCTACGTAAATATGAATCTTTTTTTCATATAAAATAAATATATAAAAAATTATTGAGCTTGTCATATCTAATATACTGCTGATATACTGTATATATAGTATAAATAATGTCATATTCTTTGTATTCTCAATTCTACTACCAGTATCTGAAGATTTTTGTTCTAATTACTTATAACTTTAGTTGAATGCTATCATGATATTAAGTAGGATAGCTTTCATTATACCACTATAATCATCACGCTGTTTTTACGTCAAACGTATAAATAAATTATAGTAAAATTAAGATCGGAAGTTTCGAACAAATTAAATTATAATATACATTTATATTACTCGTGAAAATTTTAAAAATTAGACATGACCGTTCTGGTCTTCTGGACTCTTATTTTCTAATTTCATTCTTAATTCCGGCCGGTTATAGTTATTTGCATAATCCGGTCAGCATTATGACTCTTGGCCAACATTAATAATAAAAATTTTTATCGTGTCAATTAATTTTTCTTAATTTTTCTCATTGCTAATTCTGGCCAGTTTTAGCTACTACAGTACGCGTTATACTTAAATTTGGCTGATTTTATAAACTTTAAAATTGATATCAAATGGCTGGACCATTTAAAGGTCATTTAAAATGGCCAAATAACCTAAATGGAATTTAATATGAAATCTAAGGCAAATAATATTCTTCCTAATTCATCAATTATGATAAAACTGGAAATAAATATTATTATACCTAAGAGTCGACGAAAGAGCTCTTCTGAATTTTTTTGCCTGCGTCATTCAATTGACTCTGCAAGTGCAGCATTTCCCTTTAGGAGTGACCCAAACAGAGATTAGGGAAAACCTGATTGCCTAAACTATTATCTTTATAATAGTAATATAGTCAGAGCAATTTATAAACATTAAACAATCTGACTGGTTTAAGTCAAAACATAAACTCTATAAAAATTTTCAGAAAAATGATTTATTGAAGTTTGTTTCCAGAAATTTTTTTATAGGGAAGAAATCCGCCATCAAAATAAGAACCTTTAGCTGAATTTTAACTGGTATTGCAATCCACCAAATTCTAATATCTATGAATCTATTGTTTATTTAATTTAGTTTGGTAATAAACTTGTTTATAATATTAATCTGAAAAAATTATAGTTGCATAAATAACATATCAAAATGAAAGTTATATTTTCTTTTAAGGTTTATATTCATTTGATACTGTTTTTCTTTGACTTTTTTTCTTTTAGGAGGCTCCAACTTTTCAATAATCGTAGTTTTGTTCCCATAAATGAAAACGATAACTAAATAATAAATGAAATTTATTACATTTGTATTACATACCTGAACTTTGAAATTCAGTTTTCATAACGGTGAATTTCTAATTTCCCTTCAATATTTAAAATGCTCAGCGCTTTTCTATTCCAATAAAATCCATCTTCTTCATCTTTTGAAAAATATATTCCATCATTATAATAGTTTGCTAATAAATATTGGCTATAAGCACGTCCTTTCTTTGCACCTTTTAAATACCATTCAAAAGGTTTACTCTCATCTTTTAGAATGCCTTTTTCATAGTGATAATAATTTCCTACCATACATGACGATAATTTATGTCCTTTTTCAGCAGATTTTAGGTATAATTCAAATGCTTTCTTCTTATCTTTATAATCATAACAATAACCTAAAATACATAATACTCTAAATATTTCCTCATTTTGATGATTTTGAATATCATTTAATTGCCTTTTTATAATCTTGTTCGATGTTTTTACCAAAGCGATAACAATTACCTATATAATATTATGATATTGGAATTCCCCTTTTAGCATTTTTTATATGTAGTTTGTAGTTATTTCCTCTATATAAAATAATATCATTATAGAGAAACAAAGAATAAAAACTGTAAAGCTATTTCATTTAACTTTTTAATATCATCATTATAGAAAGTATTGATTCTAGTTTTTTTGATCAAATGAACATTGACTTGATTCAGATTTAATTTTATTAACAGCACTAGAAGATATTTCAAGCACTTTAACTTCATTAACTTCACATCCAATTCCATGTTGATAAAAATATCCAATTAAACTTGAATAATAAAAAGTATTTTGTGTAGTACTTGTCAAAATTCAAATACATTTTTAGGATCTAAATCATATTCAAATAAAAAATTATTTATAAACTAGCGTAACCCGTTGCTTCGCACCGGGATCAATGAGCTTAAATCAATATAGTAAATTATGTACATAGAAAATATTCTAGAAAAACAAAAATTGGGATTATGTTTACAATTTAAAAAATTAATCTCTACAATAGGTTAATTAACAATCACGCCACCTATCAGATCGCCGCAGTACGCCACCTGAACCTAACCATAATATGGAATAGATCAGGCGCAGGCAAATCACACATTACACAATTTAAAGACTATTTATACGAGCTAATCTAAACGTTAGGTTCCACAGTAATTTTTTTATTATATATATAGATTCCTTTAATTTATAAATATCTGTAATTTCTGTATTTAAAAGGAATGTTTAATTCTTGTAATAATTCTTTCGTTGTATTCTCAAATTTATCAGACATATTGAAAAATAATAGTTTTATTTAAATATATACTAGTTTGCTGCCCGTTGCTTTGCAACGGGTTTTAAATTTTATTTATAATTTTTAATTCCGGCAAGAATTATGTGTATGTACATCAATTTTCTTTCTTGGAATTTCATGTAACTCTGTACTACCATTTTGATCCAATTTTTCGTAGAAAATAAAATTTCCTTTTTTGGACTTCGTGTAATGTAACGTGATTAGGTTACACAACTTTAAAGCATTTATTTATACAGTTAATCTAAACGTTACAAATTTTTTTAATTAGATAGATTACTTGGTTCTTTGTGTAATGTTACACCTTATGAATTATTAATATGCATGTTGTCGATTTTTCATCGTGTCATCGTGGGTATTTAGTCCGGATTCAGAAGTGTAACGAAGGACACACTTCTATACAAGGTATCCGCTTGATAATATGATGATTGGTTCCTGGCATTACACAATAATCATTGTTGTCTTCGTCAGTTATTACTTATGAAAAAAAAAAAATAATTTCCAGAGAACTTGCCATAATTTTTTTTTTTTTTTTTTTTTTTTTTTACAAAAAAATGCAGTTATAATTTTAATCGAAATATCGAAATTTCTGTCTTTCAACGATAGGTAAAAATATGAATGTGTGATCCATTTTAAAATTATTTTCCCTCTTAATATAGAATTTTGATCAAAAATATAATTTATGCTACTTTTTTGTTCGAATTTTGTTGTATTTAATAATACAGAAATTAACAACACTGGTACGTGCAAAATTATAAATTATAATCCATGCGCAGGTACTTTATACTAGGGACGTACACATCATGTGACTACATGTCTGTACGTAATTTATAGTCTGATCTGCTACTCCTTAATTTGTACTTCAAAGGATTATTTTTATGAACGGCACGCAATAACATAAATAATATAAACATTTGTGTAACTATAACCAAAGAGTTCGATTTTTTATTAAAAAATTTTGTATAACAAATAAAGTGTTAGCCAATAATTTCCAAAAACGTTTTTTTTTTTTAAATTAAATATTTACCTGATTCGTATCAAACTAATTTCTTTCGCACTTTCTTTTACAGTACATAAATATTCGCATTTTTTTTTTCTTCTTTAAAAATGACCACAATATTCCATTCCGGTCTCTCAAAAGATCTTTCCTTAATATTGAATGATGCTGATGATTTTAACGTTATTATTCAAGTTGGCGAAAACGAAAATACAAAAGAATTTCGTGCACATTCGGTAATTTTGCGTGCTCGTTCTCCATACTTTAAAAGTGCACTCGCGACTAAATGGATTACAAAAGAAGATGACATGATCATGTTTAATAAACCAAATATTACTCCATCCATTTTCGACATGATTTTAAAGTAAGAAATAATTATTTTATCTTATTAATTTTATTAACTAGATAAATATATATATTTTTTCCTAAAACAATATATCTATTTCATTGTTTTACATTAAGGTATATTTATACTGGTGAACTTGACTTGACCAACCAATCAGGTGATGACATTCTTGGATTATTAATTGCATCTGATGAATTACTTATTGAAGAATTATTGAAACATGTCCAAGATCATTTAATTGAAGAACAAACTAATTGGGTTCAAGAAAATTTTTTTTTAGTTCTGCATACTGTATTTAAGCTCACTAGTTGCAAGAAATTACAAGATTTCTATCTTAATTCTATTTGTAAAGACCCACAATTATTTATAACTTCAGAAACTTTCTGTTCATTAGATAAAGATATTCTTTATAAATTACTTAAACGAGATGACTTTTTGGTTGAAGAAGTTGATATTTGGGACTGTTTAATTAAATGGGGTATTGAACAAACTTCTAGTTTAGAAAGTGATAAAACTAAATGGAATAATGAAGATTATGAGGCATTAAAGAAAACTTTGGATCAATTTATTCCTCTTATTCGGTTTTTAAATATTTCTTCTAATGATTTTTTTGATAAAATCCGTCCTTACAAAGCTATCATTCCACATCATATTTATGATGAAGTTGAAGAATTTTATTATAAACAAACTTTACCAAAAACCATAAATTTATCACCTCGTATCACATCAACAATTATTAAACCAAAACTTGCAACTATTATTTCTGATTGGATTGATAGAAATGATTCAACAACTACTCTTTCATATAATAAGTATAAATTTAATCTTATTTATTTGATGAGTCGTGATGGGCTTAATCACATAACTTTTTTTAATAAATGTAATAGACAAGGACCATTTGTTGTATTAATAAGAGTTCAATCAAAGAAAATATATGGTGGTTATAATCCAATTGGTTATACTGGAAGAGATCATGATCAATGGTTATCTACTACAGAAAGTTTTATCTTTTCTTTTGAAAATGATCAAGATACAAATAATATGAAAATTAGTAGGTCAATTAATACAAACAATTCTATACTTGATTGTAGTCAGAGTTATATTTATTTCTTTAGTTTTGGAGGTATGTTATATATTAGTGGACAAAATCTTAAGATTGGGTATAATACTTCGCATTATAATAATAGTTTTAACGCATGTAAATTACCCATTGAAGAAATTGAAGTATTTAGTATAGTTAAAAAATAATCATTATTGTTTTTATTATTCATAAGTTTCTCTTGATCTAAAGAAAACAAACCTGAAAAAATGAAATATACATTATCCTCAACACTAAAATAATGTAAATTTCCAGATATGAGAAAAGATTAATTATCGAAAAATTAGTGGTCATATAATATCACGTGAAATTTTTAGAGAATATTATAAAATTCTATTCTTTTCAGTATGCTTCGCAGTGATAACAATTAATATTAAGTAGTTGGAATAATTCATAACAAAATTTCCTTTTTATTAAAAAAAAAAAAAAAAAAAAAAAATTATTAACAGATAGTTAAATTCATCTTAATCCTATAAAAAAAAATATAATCAAAAAAAAAAGTTTATTTCATGTTTAATTTATTATATTAAAAAAATATTTTTATTTTCATTTTTATAAATTAAAATTTTTAATTATTTTATTCAGTACTCAGCCTTTTCTGATTTTTTTTTTTTNTTTAGTTTTTTNTTTTCATCAAATAAATTGTTTATTTACATATTTATAAATTGTTCCTATAGTTTGATTTTTAAATGCCGGCTGTAACCAAATAATAATATTAACATACGATTCATACAATTGAACAAAAGTATAATTTATAAATGTTTTTTTTTAAGAATATTTATAGGATAATTTTTATTCAAACAAAAAATTTATTAAGAATTTTTTGTAAATATTTGTGATTTGAACTGGAATCAATGCAAAGCTTTAAAATTAATTAATATCAGAATTCTTTAACCTTTATAAAATCAAAAACAATCACCTATTGGATAACTAAATGTAGCTATATGTTTTTGACCATTGAGTTGATTCCTTGCAAATGCTGTAATTTCCATTTGACCAAAGGTTAACCCAAAGATAATGCTTCTATTATCAAGATGCACATCTAATGATTACAAAAATAATATTAAATATGATTATTATTCAATTATAAAATAAATTAAATGATTTTAAATTTACTCGCGATTTACCTGGAAGATCAATATTTATTACTCCAAGTAATTTCATTGCTGATTCATTAATATATGTTGTAGAGAATTTGCTTGTATAGTAAACTTCAAGTTTTATATGTGTTAGATTAGAATCAGGCTTAAAATTAAAAGAAAAGGTTTGATCTAATGAAACCTCGGTGCCTTGTCTGACCAAAGGATTAAATTTATATATTTCATCTTCAGAACTTTTTCTATTAGGAAATTCAACATCTTCTTTCGAATCCGAACCAAATTGAATTCCATAAGTGTATTTAAGAACCTTTGAAGTACTAGTATAATTTTCAAATTTATTTAAATTATAATTTATAGATGATCCATAAATTACTGCTCCATGTGCAATTGCAACTGTAGGTTTATCAGGAACTGAAATAATTTGCACTTTATCATGAAATTCTTGCTTAATTCTTTTTTGAAAATATTCATTTTCACTAAATCCACCAACTAAAAACATTGCTGAACAAGTTTCTAAATTATTTGAAAGTTGTATATGTATCAACCGAATAATTCTATCAATAGTAGTATCAAAAATCTTTTTTATATCCTTATATTCAATCTCGATCAAAAAATTATCTTTTTCCATGATTTCTCGTGTTTCTTCATCAATATATTGCATTAAATATGGACATTTTTCTTCGATATCTATTATATAAGAAAATTTTACATTATCTCCTGTGAAAGGGATTTTAATGTGTTGATAGAATTCCTGAATCAGATGTTGAAATTGATTACAATGATTTTTTATTGATAGATCTATTGCATAAGTTCCAAGTTTTTCACGTAAAATCTTGATAAATTCATTGTCAATAAATTTGCTACCACAAAAATCTTTAATATATTCAGTAATTTCACCCAATTGTAACGGTTTATTTCTAATCAACCTACGAGTAGTTAAAACCACGGTATAACCGCTGCAGTCAACGACCATAAATGTTACTAAAATATTTAATAAAATGTTAATAAATAACTCCTTTCATGTATTAATGTTTAAATAAATAATCAAAACTTACTTCCAGTATTTAATAAATCAAACTTTTTTAATTTATTCTCAATACAATAAATTGCTGCAGCTTCAGCTATAAATAAAGTGAATAAAAAAGAAATTAAATTTCTGAAGATTTTTTTTTTTCTCCCTGATGAAACTTTACTTACATTCTGTAATAAATTGTAGCTTTTGCGAGGATTCATTTTTAATGAGATTTGCATTATATACACATTCTCTTATAATGGATTTGTTTTCATCTGAATATTCCTCAGGAACAGAAAGAACTAATAATACATTTTCCAAGAAATTAATTCCTGACCAGCGTGTTACAACTTCTTTTTCAATAACCTTTAATATTTTCATTCAAACAAAAATTAATATAAAATATTTAAGATAATTTTTAAATTTTTTGATTCTTACCTTTCCAATTTCTTTAAAATAATCAGTAATAGCCTTATTATATTCAATTTGAAGTTTTGGTTTTAAATTATCTGGTAAGTCGCTTAGATGTAATTTGTATAATTCAATAGGATTGTTTAACCTTGATATACCAAATAAATTACAGTCATATTGAAGAACTTTTTTTATTTTCATTTTCAGACCACATGAATTGTCAAAGTATGTGATACTTTTTTCATTAGAAATATTGCAACAAGCGAATCTAAAGTAAGTTGTTTTAAAGTCTAACCCAATCACGACTTGAATATCAGAATAATGTCTGAAATTTTCTTTATTTTTTTCCAAACCTTTAAAAATGTATATAAAAAAAAAATTTAGTTTAGTTTTTAATCAAAATTTTATTTTAATTACTTACTTTTGTATAAAGGATTCGATAAAATTTCAGAGATTAAAGAAGAGGCTGTTGATTTAATATTAAAATTATTATCAATTAAAGAATTATTTTTTCCTTTAAGAAATTTATTATCTTTTTCCAATTCCAATATTTCTAAATTTTGATAATTATTATTATTTTTTTGTTGTTCTAAATTTAGAATATATTGTTTAAGTATTTCAAACTGTTTATCTCTTTCTTGAAGTTTTTCACTTAAATCTGAATTAATACGTATAATTTCTTTATTTTTTTGTTGCACATTTTTATATTGTTGTTTAAGAATTTGATTTTCTTCTAATAAATTTGATAATTTATCATTTAATTGATTAAAACCACTTCCAAGTTTATTAATAATTTTATCGGTATATTCTTCAAGAGGCTTGTCAGAAAATGGAGTATTAATATTAGTCATTTCAATTTTTTATAATATTAAATAATTTTATCTTTACTTTTTCTTTTTATTTTTTTTTATTTTTTTTTTTTTTTTTAGAAAAAAAAAAAAAAAAAAAAAAAAAATTTTTTTTTTAAAATTATTTGTGATTGAAACATTAATATTAAATTTAAATTTAGTACAACGGAAAACTGTTGCACAAATATTCATAACTTTTACACATCAT
>QKYT01000440.1:50359-71200 GCA_003550305.1 Glomus cerebriforme | reverse complement strand
TTCTAGTGCCGATGGTCGATTTAATGGATTTGCATCTAAGCATCTTTTAATTAAATGTACAATTAATTGAGGTACTTTAATATTAAACGTTGGTCTAANTCCTTGGCAGATTTTCATTGCTAAATTTATATCATGGCTTNNATCATGGTATGGAGGTAATCCAGAAATTGTTTCATACATAATTATGCCAAAACTATAAATATCAGTAGCTTTGGTATGATTTTGTCCTCTTAAAATTTCAGGAGCAATATAAGGTAAAACACCATGTACACTTTTTTTTGTATTTTCTAATGCATTATAATCTGCTGGTTTGCATAATCCCATATCAGTTATAAGTGTAGAAGATGTCGTTTTTAGTATATTGCCAATATGTAAATCTCGATGAATTACATTATTTTCATGAATTTCATCAAGCCCAGATGCAATAAAACATAAATCATAAATCTTAGCATACCAACTTAATTCATTATAATTTTTATCTAAATAATTTCGAAAACTTCCATGTTTTGCATAATCCAAAACCATCATATAATTTTTTGTGTCTGGATCTTGAGTTATTCCATAAAGTCTAATAATAGAAGAACTGAAACCAATAAGTTTATGATGGAATGTAATCTAAAATATAACATTTAATAAAAATACATTAGTAAAAATAATATTTCAAAATTTCATTAAATGGTAAATTAATTTATACCTCATTTATAAATTCGAATGTAACATTTTTTGAATTATTTAAACTTTTCAGTGCTACTTCCATATTAGGATAAGGTCCATAAGGTCTATAACTATTTTGTTTATCATTCAAATTAATTATACATTCATCAATCCAAATTGCTTTATACACTTTGCCAAACCCGCCTTTTGCAATATATTTAATATTATNAAATNTATCATAAGGTATCCACTCTAATACTTTCCAATTATCAGTTGCTGATAGCTGAGTATCTTGAATAAATTTGTCAATATCATCATTACCACTACTCCAATTTTTGAAATTTTGTTGAAAACGTTTGGCATTACATGCATTACACCAATAAGTTCCAATATTTGGTTGATTGCATTCTTTACATAAACCATATTTTTTATAATGTTCTCTTAATTCTTTATTTAATATTAGTTTATCAATTAACAATTCTTGGTCTTCAGTTAAATTCTGATGATAAAAATCTTTTATTTGTTCAAATACATCATCATTGAGATATTTTTGCTCCATAACGTTACAAATTAGAATATTTGACAGAGTTTACAATTTAAAATAAAATTTTTTTTTTTTTCAAAAAAAAAAAATTATTTTACGCCGATAAATTTGTGTATCACTTCACAGTATTCATGCAGATGCATTACGCTAACCATATCTGTTATGTCATCAATCACATGCTTTTAACATGAGCAAAAAAATGAAAATCACGTGTTTGATTAAATCATGCGTATGATGAAATTATAATTTTATTATATTTTTTTTTATATTGAACGAGTATTCAAATCGAGTATAAAGAAGTCTAATTTAGTTTTTTTTTCAATATACTAACATAATTTATATAAAGAAAGTTCAAAATAAGAATATAAAATTCAAAAACCGAAAAATAACGTAATTTTAGTTTATACCACAGTATAACAACCACCCAATTATTTCACCAGCTTATTTAGTAAAAAAAACCATATATGCGATTAAAATACCACTGAATCGAATTTCATGTGACTTATGAAATTTGATAAGTTTACGTGCTAATTTTCATATATACAAGACATAATTATCAGTATATAATAAATTTTTATTTTCTTCTTTATTTATCTGTCTATTTCACATCATCTATAAATCTATATGTTATTTATTACAATTCTTTTGATAACGACTTATTGTTCAAGATCTTATCATGCATGCCGACCCAAAACTTTAATTTCAGACCTAAAAAAATTTAACCTAAAAAGGGTTTGTGACAGTTTTAGTTTTAGATACTTTTTAACACAAAACATGTTTTAAAATATTCAAAATCATAAAACTTGTCCAAATTTCATCATTGGTTGTTAGTCTGATCAGGACCATAAAAGACTACTGTCCAAGAAGACTATTGGTCTTTAGGCCCTATAAAAAAAGAATTCTGGAAATTGACATCAAAGATGTTCTGGTGCATAAACATCTGGAAAATTGGAAAATTGCAGTATTCCAACGTTGAGATATTGCAATATCTTAGAAAATGTCCAGAAAATGTCTGGGTGAGTTAATGACTCAATATTTGGAATACTGCAATTTTCTGGACATTTTTTGTACACGTGTGACATTTTTCAGACGCACCGGACATTTTTGATGTCAATTTCCAGACATTCTTTTTTTATAGGGAGGGGTTAATGATCATCTCTAACTCAAAACTATATATAAAATTAGATATAGTAACAGGATAAATTAAAAAAAATAGACCTTTCCTTTTGGGATAATGTCATAAAATTAACCAATTATAATTTTGAAGATCGTATTATTTGTTTAAATTTGCACAGCCTTATGTAACATTACACAAGAAGTATAAATAAAAAGCCACTTGTTTCATATTTTTCATACATATTTCATTATGTCGAACGAAAATTATTATAATTATATTGACGAGTTTATAGATTTGAAAAACAGTATTATTTCACCAGTCTCAAATATTATAAAATATGAATCCTCTTCTTTAACAATATTCTTTAAAGAATTATTACAAGAATTATATATATATCTTTTAAATATGGAGATTAGAGATATTGACCAATTAAATGAAATAATAAATAATTATTTATTGGATTATGATTTCGACCCTATAAATGTATTAGAAATTATGACAAGTTGTTCACAAAATATTTTTTATCATTCAAGTTTAATTGGATATTTTTATCAACATGGAATTGGATGTGAAGTTGATGAAATTAAAGCATTTAAAATATATTCTGATGCTATTAATGCTATTAATAATAATCAAAAAAGTGAAACCATCACTTTTTGCAATAATGATATTAAAAAGTTAAATGAAATAATTTTACAATATTTTTATTCTTTATTTTTTTATAAAGATATTATGTCAGATAAAAGAAATATCTACAAATTACATATTAAAAATGCCGAAAAAGGAGATAATGTGTCACAATATTATGTAGGCGAGTATTATTATCATTGTAAAAACATCAAACAAAATTTTGATAAGGCGACTGAATGGTATACGAAATCATCAGGAGGAGGAAATATAAGAGCAATGTTTATGTTAGGTGTATGTTACTATTATGGATTGGGCGTTATTGAAGATGAAAATAAATCATTTGAATTTTATCTAAAATCCGCAGAAGGAGGGTATAAAGATGCATCATATTTTGTGGGAAATTGTTATCACCATGGAAGAAGCATTTTAAAAGATGAAAGAAAAGCTTTTGAATTCTATTTAAGAGCTGCAGAAAAAGGTGTAGGTTGGTGTCAATATTTAGTGGCAAATTATTATAATGAAGGAAAATATATTCCAAAAAATAAAGAAAAAGGATTTTATTG
Organism: Glomus cerebriforme; assembly: GCA_003550305.1. Taxonomy (NCBI): domain Eukaryota; kingdom Fungi; phylum Glomeromycota; class Glomeromycetes; order Glomerales; family Glomeraceae; genus Glomus; species Glomus cerebriforme. The sequence continues at coordinate 67,692 of QKYT01000440.1, read as the reverse complement.
GAATAGAAAAGCCGCAATAAATGGTATTAGTGAAGCTCAATATAAACTAGCAGAAGATTATCTTAACAATTCTATTAATAAAGACGAAAAAAAGGCTTTTAAGTGGTATTTAAAATTAGCTGCTAATAAATATAGATTAAGAGCAATTTATTTAGTTGCAAAATGTTACAGAGATGGCATTGGAACTGATAAAAATTTAGAAGAATCTATAAAATGGTTTGAAAAATATGCTCATAAACTTTCAATTACTCTAAACGATTTTTTGAATGGCTCAGATATTAATGCTTTTGAAATATCAGAATTTGCTTAATGAACTTGAATTTATTTATCAATATAATTTTAGAACGTATTATTATAAAAATTTACTAATATTGCTCCTACAGATTATATAATATAATACTTTTTTTTGGAATCAGATAAAAACTCTTTCCNCTTCCGCTCTGCCCAAATTTTGTANGAAAAGAAACTAGGTATTAGGAATAATTTAAAATATATATTGAGCTGATAGTTAATATTTAAAATTTTATAAAATTTAACAGAAATATAATAATCTTTTAAGAACATGAGTTCCTTCTCTATCTTTTGGGACAATTCCGGCCAAAATTACGTGCTATATATAGCTTACTATATAAAGTAGTTGCAAGTATTTATGAAATTTCTTTTATTAAATAAATTATATTGAAGAAAAATAAGATTCTTGAGATAATATAAGAATTTATAATAATCCAGGAAGTATGATACTTATAAATTTTTTAACATTTCATTTTTTTTTTTTGTTCTTTAAACGAATTAATTGAAATAAAATTTCAGATTCACGATATTTTGATAATTCCAAAGCTAAAAATATAAATACTTGGCAATTTCTTTTAAATTTCTATATACACTTTTAATTAAATAAAGTAGTTTATAGATAAATCCAAATTACATATCTAAATTACGGTTGGTTTTTTTGGACATGGAGAGCTGAATATCGCAAAGTGACATAATGTGGATACTGATTTTAATAATGAAAATCACTCAATGAAAAAAAAATAAATAATTTTAAAAAAGGATTTTCTTATTAGCTTTGATGATCAACAATTATTTTAATGGTGTAAATTAATGTATTGTTGATAATTTTGACTCATTTTTATATTCTCAATATTTTTAATTATATAAATACCTCCTTTTTTCAAAACTCCACAATATTATTTTATTTTCTTTATTTAAGTTTATTCTATTCGTTTTATTCCCTTTAAATTCCTTCTTGACTTCCTTGTACTGTATATGAGGTCTTCCTCATATCAGGCAATGGAATACCAGTATTACCAGTCAGTTAGTCGAGTATCTTCTATCTGGCTGGTTTGGTTTCTTTTTAAAAAATTCCTTTAAACTTCTTCTTCTCTTCCTTATACTGTATATGAGGTCTCCTTCATATCAGGCAAGGAAAGACCAGTCAGATAGTTGAGTATCTCCCATCTGGCCGGTTTGGTTTAGATTAGAATTCCCTCTTNATTTCNTTATTATNTACNNTATTNACTACTTTATTTATGAGCTCNNATAGTATCNACACCCACACAGATTTGGAGAAAGTGAAGATTCAATGATTTTTAAAGAAATTTGGATTCTTTTTCATGAGTGGACATAAGCAAAGTTAGTCAGTAAACAGATGATGAAAAAGTCACCAAGAAGAAAATACCAGAAAAAATAGTGAAGCCAATGATGGACGTTATTATTAACAGAACAAATAATAACAAAACAATGATTAACAAAATTATTAAAAATTCACTGTAGAAAGGATCTAGAAAAAGAGTTTGCCAACTATTTCTTTACCATTGACAACTGCTCCTTTACCGACCAATATTATAGAAAATTAAATGGAATGCTATGTGGATAAGAAGATGGAAATAATCAAATAACAAAAACATGAATAATACAATAACCACATTGCTTTCATGGTTGAAACAAATATAAAAGGAAATTTAGAACAGAAAATTTACAACTTTGGAGTATTTATCAAAGCCTAAAGTGAATTCAGAAAATATTTGAATTATGAACAAAAGGAGAAATGGTAATAATGTAAAATTGACAGATAAACAAATAGCCAAAAAGACTGTTGCTGCTGGGTGTATAGAGGAACATTATGAAACAAATAGCTATTATTCTGGGAGACATGTAATATTAATTTTTGATTTATTATTTTATAGTAGAAGATATAATTTCAGTATTCAAATCACAATTTTTACAATTTTGATTTTTTTTTGACTAAATACAGTATAACTTTTATTTTATTTTTATAATTTACGTAAATTATTAGGTATATAAAATTAATGGAGTGGACAGAATAATAAAAACAAATTATTAAATAATGGAGCAAATTTGTTTATACTTAGTATTTAAAAAAATAATTTAACATTAGATATAATTTTAAATCATATGTTAGAAAAAACTTTGTAATGTCAGATTTTTAATTTTCTTTTTGATCTATTAAATTGATAATAAATATATTAAAAAATTTATGAATAAATGAGCGTTAATTTTCACCTGTTTGACTGTTTGACAGCCCTTTCAGGAGTTTTCATTTACTATTTCCAATCATTATGGTACAATTTAATAGCGATAATGAATAATTTTAATTATGATAATGTCTCTTAATAAAAAATATTATTAATGATTGTAAATTTTTAATTTACAGTATAACTCTGATATGAATATGTATTTTTATTTATACTTAATATACTAATTCAATTTTTTTTATTTATATCAAAATAATATTTCTGGTTTAAATGTTATTAATCCTTTCTAATGAAAAAAAACAAAAGAAACTAAGTTTCAAAGGGAACCTTCGAAACTAGTTATGAAATATCATAAGAAATTATTTGTAAATCACCTGAACACTATAATACACAACTTGTAAATCAATAAACAAATTCATATTATACAAAGAGTGATATGTTTAATTTTTATATTTTTAGTACTACATAGTAGCGAGCAGGAAATCTGCTTGTTGAACAAATAAAAAATTTTTTGTTGATAATGATTTTAAATTTGTGCAACTTTATGCAACGTTATACAGGAATTACAAATCAAAAGCTACTTTCATATTATTCATACTTATATAATTTTGATGATTAAATCATATCGAACGAAAATTATGAAAATATTCATATTGACATTATAGATTCGGAAAATTCATCAGATTAAAATATGAAACCTCTTCTTTAGCAATATTCTTTAAAGAATTATTATAAGTACGGAGGTTGCCCATTATATTAATATTATATAATTAAAAATAATTATTTATTGAATTATATTTTTATCAACATGGAATTGGATGTAAAGTTGATAAAACTAAAACATTGGAAATTTTTCTAATGCTATCAAAAATAATCATCAAATCAATTTTCTTTTGATCAAAAAAAAAAAGCAAGTCAATATTTCCTGTAATGATATCAAAAAGTTAAAAAAATAGTTATAAATATTTTTATTCTCTATTTATTATAAAGATGTGATTCCAATTGAAAATGTAACTAACTACAAATTACATATCAAAAATGCTAAAAAGGAGATAGTGTATCACAATATTATATGGGTTATTTTTATTTTTATGGTGAAAAAGTCGCGTGATTATAATAAGGTATTCGAATGGTATTTAAATATTTAAAATCATCAGAAGGTGGAAATATTAAAGCAATGTGTGGATTGGGACTACGGATATGGTGTTATTATAGATAAAAAGAAAGCATTTGAATTTTAATTAAAGTCTGCAGAAGGAGGATATAATTATGCATCATATGATTGGGAGATTGTTATTTCGATGGAATAAGAATTTTAAAAGATGAATGAAAAGCTTTTATTTGAGAGCTGCGGAAAAACGCCATGAAATTTGTCAAGCAAAAGTGACAAATTATTATAATGATGGAAAATATATTCCAAAAAATAAAGAAAAAGGATTTTATTAAAATTGTATTACTGAAGCTCAATATAATAATATAGCAGAATATCATCTTGATAACAAGAATGAGATGAAAGCATTTAAGTGGTATTTGAAATTAGTTAATAAAATTAAGCTAAGAGCAATTTATTTTGTAGCAAAATATTATAGAGATGGCATTGGAACTGAGCAAAATTTGAATGAAGCTGAAATATGGTATAAGAAATGTTTAGATCAATCACCCTAAATGATTTTTTGAATGGTTCAGATATCAATGTTTTCTGAATTACCAGCTAAGCTTCTCAATATTGAATTTTTATATATCGATCAGACATCAAAATGATTTTTTTGCGTGTATTAACCTTGTAGAGTTAATTTGCATTTGAACATGGCTAGGGATGACAACGGTCACGGTCATTGACCAGTCATAACCGTGATCGATATTGGTCGGTCAAAGGCCTCTGACTGACCGTCGTTTGACTGACCATTTCGATTGATCATTTTAATCAATAACAAATATTTGATACTTGTAATTAAAATGTTTAGTAAAAACTAGTTGCATTGGTAAACCAAACAGTTAAATTCATCCAAAGTAACTCCCAGGGATCGGTTAAGCGATCGGTCAAAGCGGACGGTCAAGACGGTCAGTCAGTCAAAGGTTCATAACCGGTCATGACCGACCGATGACCGACCGTTGCCATCCCTAAACACGGCTAAAAATTTCAACAATGTGATGATGAGAGATTATAAAATTTTGCTACACCGATAATATAATTAGAACACCATAAATTTATAAATCAACAAGTGTGACAATTTTATTAACACATCACAAAAAATAATGATATAATCAATCAAAGAAAAAAGGAATCTTTTTTGAAAAATAACAAGAATAGAAAAACATGACATATACCTAAATGCAAATATTTCTGTAATATACCAAATAAAATATCAGAAAAATTATCTTCACATTTACAAATACAAATGTAATATGAACAAAAAAATCTTTATTCTAGAATATTGTAATTTCTCGACGTCTGGAATATTGCAATTTTCCAGATATTATTCTTTTGTAGGGCTATATCACACTTATTAGTGTTTTAATCTATATAAATAAATAATCAGACTAGCATCTAATCCAAGGTCCTTAATGTAATTCAATACAGCAGAAAATCTAATTATAATACTCTACAAAATATAAGTTTCTGGTTTTCTGCTTAATTAAAATTACCTTGTATTGCATGTTAATAAATTATCACTATTTAGACTATAACATATTTTTTATATTGTTTTATTATTTTAATTGATGTATAAATTATTTCAGAACTAAATTAAAATTATTTATTTACTATAGGGTGTGATTTATGTTTGCCAAAAATACTATATATACAAAATTAATGTTTTTTATTTAATTAAGGTGTATGATACTATTCTAAATTTCTTGACAGAAAAATTATTAAAAATATTAAACTATATATTTATAATTAGATATTCTTCTTTAAATAATTACAGTATATTATTATTTTATATTCAAATGTAATATATTTTTGATTAAAATTTTTTTAGTCATAATATATGTGTTCTTTTAGTTCAGCTATGTATTGGTGATATTCCTTATTTGTTCATTTTAATTAAACTAGCTAAAGAATAAAATTAATATAAATTTTGCCCTATTTCATAAAAATGACCCCTCATCTTCCTTCATCTCTTGTATCAAACATTGATACTTGGTCCTACCATTCATTCCATCTTTAATCCTAAGGATCTTTTTTTAACATTAAAATTCATCTAACATTCACAACAATTATAAATTTCTGAATCTTTACCCAATTTCCAAAACCATATATATTGATGACAGTTTTTAGAACTTCATTCTCCAATGTTTTCCATCTACCATGCCATATAGTTGGACTCATTTCTTTATCAAAAAAAGAAATTGTTGTTCAGAATGATCCTCAAGATAACTTGCCAATTTTTACCATATAAATCAACAGTACGAAATATTTCATCATTTTTTATCCGTTAGTTTGTTTAATCCATTATTTGAAATAGTTCACTGCTATATGTTCTGATATTTAATTCCATTGTGATTATTGTCAATTGTAATTATTATAACGTGCAATATACAATATCTTCTTATCTCTACAGCCATCTCATTCATTTTGTTAATACTGGAAGGTCATGAGTTCATGAGTTGTCCATTTAATTATATATTCTTTGGGTATCTTATTTGAACATACTGTTTATTAAGGGTTTATTTTTAATTAGAGATGATAAAAAACCTTCATTTCTGTTAACTATTAATACCTAATTTTATCTTACAAGTTATAAAGAGAGAATTCTAATCTAAACCAAACCAGCCAGTTAGGAGATACTCGACTATCTGACCGGCCTTTCCTTGCCTGATACGAGGAAACCCTCTATATACAGTATAAGGAAGATAAGAGGAAGTTTAAAGGAAGTTATTAAAAAGAAACCAAACCAGTCAGTTAGGAGATACTCGACTATCTGACCGGCCTTTCCTTGCCTGATACGAGGAAACACTCTATATACAGTATAAGGAAGATAAGAGGGAATTTAAGGGTACAAGATTTTAAAAATGATTGTAAAATAAAATTAGGATAATAATAACTAAAAAAAAATGCGAAGGAATATTGAAAAAATGATAGTATTTATATATTTTAAGAATATTAAGAATATAAAAATGAGTCAAAATGTTAAAAACATAATAAACTTGCGTGATTTTGATTAATTTGTTATTGTATATTTTTTAAAATAGTTTATACTTTGTATTCACACAAAATTGATTAATTACATAAACTTTTTATTTATTCACATGAAAAATTTCTATATTTGTTAACAACTCATTGATTTTTCACTTAGTTTCAAAATGAGTCAAATCCGTAACTAATTGATAGATTATGCATGATAATAAATTACATATTTCTACTAAAACATCATCATTTATTCTAATTCAATCACTGGTCAATAATATTTCTCTACCATAATCTACTGTAGTAACATCAGGAAAAATTCCATTTTTTCATAATTTTTTTTACTGAAATTTTTTTTTAGATTGTGGAACCCATTTAGATACTGAAGAATATTTTGGAACAAATGAAACCACTTTCAATTCCATAACAACAACAGTCTCTCTTATAATATAATTATCTTCATTTACGTATAAATTAAATCAATTTGACAGGCATGGTTAATTAAAGAGAGAAAATATTAAAACTCATGATATTTGTGTCGTTTGATTTTATTAAATTTATTATAGTCAAATTGATGAAACAAATCTGTTGATATGAATCGAATAATAGTAAAGTAATAACTGAAATTTTATTTTTATCGAAGCACAAAACCTGCCCTAGAAAAGAATAAAAATGAATCCAATGATTAAAAGATCATTCCATAAACACTATGAAAAAATGAAGATTTTAAAACAGTGTTAGCATCCGTTATAAATGATTAATATTTAGCTGCTAATTTTGGCCGATTTTCCAATTTAGCTGACAAAGAAAATTGGAAAATCATATTTATCATTTATCATTAAACTTCACAAAACAATGTGCATGTCATTTAATTTAAATAAAAAAAATTTAAAAATTTCGCCATAACAAAAATCCTAAAATTTCTTTAAATTTAGAAGTTTAACAAATCAAATTCCAGATGATTTAAGTATCTCATTTTATAGATTCTAATTGTTGTAGTTGAAGGAGAAAGTGTCGTGAAATATCTTGATGAAATTGTTGATCAAGTCCTTCAATGTACAACTCTCAAGGATGCTTTGACTGGTTTTATTAATTCCTAGTCTTGTTCTCGTGATGTAAATCAGTAAATAATAGAGTTATTTAATGAAAGTCATGTGAGTTAAACGTAACGAAAAATTGTCAGTGCCCAATCCAAAAAATGGAAAAATGGATCACATGATATGCAACATATTTCTATATCACAGCTCCTCTGTGATAATACTTTATATCACGGAATTTCTAATTATAAACTCAATAGGTGGAATATTTTCATGTGTTAACAATATCAATAAAAAAATTTATAACGTTAGTTAGGAAACCATTGGATAAATGTATATTACCATTTATTATTTATTTTATTAAATGATATCGCTTCTTCCAAAATAATTAAAACAATAATCCAAATATTATTATCAGAATATTTTTGTGAATATAGTTGATAAATACTAAAAAGGCCAAGCTATATGAAAAAAATAGAAGCTGTTTAATAATAAATAAATTTATAAAAAAGATGATGCAAAAATCGAAAATCAGTTTAGTATATTAATTGAATAATGAGAATAAATACTCTTATTTATTTATCTATAGTTTTATATATTTATTACAAATTTAGAACTAAAAAAAAACTTTGCAGATTATTTTGGTCGGATAATTTAATGATCTTCATTGCAATAGATGATATAACACATTAAATTATCCACCCAAAATTTACGAAGTTGTTTTTTTTTTTTATTTTTCATGGAGTCAAATTTGATAATAAAAAAAAAAAATTAACTGGCGGCGACAAAGTCGCAGCACATCAGCGCATGAGTTACCCTGCGTACCCATCAAAGAATTTTCGATTTCAAACTGTATAACCTTGTGTAACATTACACGAAAGTATAAATAAATAGAATAAAAAGTCATTTTTCCTTGTTTCATAATTTTCACACATAAATGTAATTAATTTATTCATTATGTCGAACGAAAATTATGATAATACTCATATTGATGATGAGTTTATAAATTCAGAAAATAACATTTTTCCAGACTCAAATATCATAAAATATGAATCCTCCTCTTTAACAATATTCTTTAAAGAATTATTACAAGAATTATACATATTCCTTTTAAATATGGAAACTACCTTTAGTAATAATATTAAACTATTAAATGAAATCATCGATAATTTTTTAGTGGATTATGACTTAAATTCTAAAAATGTGTTGGAATTTATGATTAGTAATTCTCAAAATTATTTTTATTATTCAAGTTTAATTGGATATTTTTATCAACATGGAATTGGATGTGAAGTTGATGAAATTAAAGCATTTGAAATATTTTCTAATGCCATTAAGATTATTCAAAAAACAGAATCAAATCAACTTTCTTTTGATCAATATAATGAAACCCTCACATTTTGTAATGATGATATTAAAAATTTAAATGACATAGTTTTACAATATCTTTATTCTTTATTTCTTTATAAAGATATTATTTTTGATAGAAATTATAATTTTCATATTAAAAATGCTGAAAAAGGAGATAATGTATCACAATATTACATAGGTTATTGTTATCATATTGGTAAAAATATCAACCGAAATTCTATTAAGGCATTTGAATGGTATACAAAATCATCAAAAGGTGGAAACATTAAAGCAATGTTTAAATTAGGTGTCTGTTATGACACTGGATTTGGTGTTAAAAAAAATGAAAATAAAGCATTTGAATTTTATCTAAAATCCGCAGGAGGAGGATATAAAGGTGCATTATATTTTGTGGGAAATTGTTATCACCGTGGAAGAGGCATTTTAAAAGATGAAAGAAAAGCTTTTGAATTTTATTTAAGAGCTGCAGAAAAAGGCCATATGACTTGTCAAGATAAAGTGGCAAATTATTATAATGATGGAAAATATGTTCCAAAAGATGAAGAAAAGGGATTTTATTGGAATAGAAGAGCTGCAATAAATGGTGAAATTTATGCTCAATTTAAACTAACAGAAGATTATCTCAATAATTCTATTAACAAGGACGAAAAAAAGGCTTTTAAGTGGTATTTAAAATTAGCTAATAAAAATAGATTAAGAGCAATTTATTTAGTCGCAAAATGTTACAGAGATGGCATTGGAACTGATAAAAATTTAGAAGAATCTACAAAATGGTTTGAAAAATATGCTCATAAACTTTCAATTACTCTAAACGATTTTTTGAATGGCTCAGATATTAATGCTCTTGAAATATCAGAATTTGCTTAATGAACTTGAATTTATTTATCAATATAATTTTAGAATATATTATTATAAGAATTTACTAGTATTGCTCCTACAGATTATATAATATAATACTTTTTTTTGGAATCAGATAAAAACTCTTTCCTCTTCCGCTCTGCCCAAATTTTGTANGAAAAGAAACTAGGTATTAGGAATAATTTAAAATATATATTGAGCTGATAGTTAATATTTAAAATTTTATAAAATTTAACAGAAATATAATAATCTAGTTGCAAGTATTTATGAAATTTCTTATATTATCTTAAGAATCTTATTTTTCTTCAATATAATTTATTTAATAAAAGAATTTATAATAATCCAGGAAGAAATGAATGCAAACTTACAGTATGATACTTATAAATTTTTTAACATTTCATTTTTTTTTTGTTCTTTTAAACAAATTAATTAATTGAAATAAAATTTCAGATTCACGATATTTTGATAATTTCAAAGCTAAAAATATAAATACTTTGGCAATTTCTTTTAAATTTTATATACACCACTTTTTGATTTTAATTAAATAAAGTAGTTTATAGATAAATCCAAATTACTTATCTAAATTACGGTTGGTTTTTTTGGACACGGCAGAGCTGAATATTGCAAAGTGACATAATGTGGATGTTGTAGCACAAATGTAACCATGTCCCAGATCTGACTTGGGACAATCCTATGTCCGAAATTTGATTATATCCTAAACCAAGCTAGTAAATTTTAAATGTTTGACATTTCAAATCACCATTTAAGACTAGGTTAGTTTGGGTCATGATCAAGTTTCGGATATAAGGTTTTCCCAAATTTGATTTGGGACATGGTAGAGTTTGGGCTACAACATGGATACTGATTTTAATAATGAAAATCACTCAATGAAAAATGTAAATACATTTTTTATACGTTAGTTAAATTTATTTTTCTACACATAATAATTATATTGATTGTAGAATTAAAACATTTGGTCAAAATTTATTGAATATATTTTTATATCTTGGTTTTCTATCTCACTTATTTTGTCTTCAATTCATCCATTGATCATTGATGCTTGCATCTTGTTTCGAATTATATCTAAGCTATACGTAAAACAGTATAAATATATGCTTTAATAAAGTAATTGCATCCTTTTCATTGTATTTTGTATTTTTATTGGCTTATTCTCCTAGTTTTCAATTAAGTTACAAAATTTCTTATATTTTATAAATATATTGTCGGCAACTTATTAAATGTCGTGTATTAGGCAATACTAGTGACAAAAAAGTATTCTGTATTTAATAAAATATTTCTATTGTTAAAAGTTTCTTAAAATACATAGAATTAATAACTTTCGCTATGACTTATTCATTCATTTTTTTTATAACTAATGAATATTGTACTTTTTTGTTAAACCTTTCCTTGCATAGCACCATGCCTGCCATACCACAACCATCATGGGACTGCAGCTTTTATGAAGAATAGGATAAGCATGATTGTACTTTAATCATGAGAATCATGATTTAATTATCGCAGTTTACAATATTTAGTATATCAGGTATTACTATATGTAAATCTTTTCTTGGCATGATATAAAACGTTCAAAAAATTCTCTAGATAGTTTAATAAAGAAACTTTTTTTATTAGTATAGTAATTTTGAAGTAATCAAATGAAGTAATAATATATCATGTGGCAAATTAAATTCCATATTGTTTACCATATAAACACACATGCTTTGATTGTATTTCTGTATCTCTATTAGCTTGTTCTACTACTGCAGAGATCTTCCCTTTAAATTTTACGTTACCTAAGTAACCTTACAATATATATATCAAATACACGTCTTTGCGTATTAAGTATTACAGTAGGTTCTATATTTTAATTTACTACAACATGATTTCACGAGTGAATGTTGAATATTTTTTTCAAAATTTCTTATCTAATAATAATTTTGAAGATCATTAAAAATTTCATTTCAAATTTGTACAACCATATGTAACATTACACAAGAAGTATAAATAAAAAGCCACTCGTTCTTGTTTCATACTCACACAATTTATTCACTATGTCGAACGAAAATTATTGTAATAGTCATATTGACAAGTTTATGAATTCAGAAAACAGTATTTTTTCACAAGACTCAAGTATTATAAAATATGAATCCTCTTTTTTAACAATATTCTTTAAAGAAACATTACAAGAACTATATATACACCTTTTAAATTGGGAAATTAACGATATTGACCAATTAAATGAAATCATAAATAATTGTTTATTGGATTATAATTTAGATCCTAAAAATGTATTAGAAATTATGACAAGTTGTTCACAAAATATTTTTTATCATTCAAGTTTAATTGGATATTTTTATCAACATGGAATTGGATGTGAAGTTAATGAAATTAAAGCATTTGAAATATTTTCTAATGCTATTAAAAGTATTCAAAAAACAGAATTAAATCAACTTTCTTTTGATCAATATAATGAAACCCTCTCATTTTGTAATGATGATATTAAAAAGTTAAATAATATAGTTTTACAATATTTTTATTCATTATTTCTTTATAAGGATATTATTTTACATAGAAGAAATATTTACAAATTACATATTAAAAATGCCGAAAAAGGAGATAATGTGTCACAATATTATATAGGTGAGTGTTATTATTATGGTAAAAAGATCAAACAAAATTATGATAAGGCAATTGAATGGTATGTAAAATCATCAGAAGGAGGAAATATAAGAGCAATGTACAGGTTAGGTAATTGTTACTATCATGGAATTGGTGTTATGAAAGATGAAGAGAAATCATTTAAATTTCATTTAAAGTCTGCAGAAAGTGGGTATAAATATGCATTGTATATGATAGGAGATTTTTATTGTCAAGGAACAGGCATTTTAAAAGATGAAAGTAAAGCTTTTAAATGGTATTTAAAAACTGCAAGGAAAGGACATGCTTATAGTCAATTTTTAGCGGCAAAATATTATAATGGTGGAAAATATATTTCAAAAAATGAAGAAAAAGGATTTTATTGGAATAGAAAAGCTGCAATAAATGGTATTAAAGACGCTCAATATAATATAGCAGAATATTATCTCGAAAACAAGAATGAGACGAAAGCATTTAAGTGGTATTTGAAATTAGCTAATGAAAATAAACGAGCAATTTATTTAGTTGCAAAATGTTATCGAGATGGTATTGGAACTGATAAAAATTTACATGAAGCTGAAATATGGTTTAAGAAATCTGAATTTATATCAATTACCTTGAATGATTTTTTGAATGGTTTAAATATTGCATTGTGAAATAATGAGATTATTCAAATTTAAAGCTTAAACTTCAGATTTTCTCTATCATTCATGTTTCATTTATAAAATTTTTTATCTTCATTTATAACACTGAGCAAAAAAAAAAAAAACAATTTTTTGATTCACAGAATACAGAATTTAAATAACTTGAATTTCTTTAATTCTATAAATTTTTAATTTTTTTATGTAATTCTTAATTTTTTATTTTATTTTATATATCTTTACATTAAATTTTATATATTTATTACTTTTTCGATATTTAAATATTAAAAACAGCTTCTTTTNTTCTTTAATTCTATAAATTTTTAATTTTTTTATGTAATTCTTAATTTTTTATTTTATTTTATATATCTTTACATTAAATTTTATATATTTATTACTTTTTCGATATTTAAATATTAAAAACAGCTTCTTTTTAAATAAAACAAAGTAAATTTGTTGTATCATGTTCTCACTTGACCTTATATAACTTTGTCATCTCTCATGACATTTCTTTGTTATCGCGCATTATAATTAATTTCTTAATGTCGTAATGCCGGCCAAATAACGTAGCTTACGTACTGAAATTAAGCTTTAAATGCACAACAATAATTTCTTTTACTAATATTTCTTTTACGAATATTTAAATATAATGATATAATCACTGTGGTTTTATGTCTACTAGTAAACATCTGGCCAAAATTTCTAGGTTTAAAATATAACTACATTAAAATGTTCACTATAAAAATTAAAAAGGTGCGCCGTAAAAAATTTACTATACTGTATCACATAAAGAATGTTATTCTGAAGATCATATTTTTTTGTTGAATAAATAAAAGAATTTAATTATTTACAATGATTTTAAATTTTTATGACCTTATATAACATTACACAAGAAATATAAATAAAAAGCCCTTCCTTGTTTCATATTTTTATATTATCATAATTGTTTATTCATTATGTCGATATTTCCAAATATTATAAAAATATGAACCTTTCTTTTTTAACATTATCCCTTAAAGAATTGCTTAAACATGTATTTCACAGATATGGATATTACAGAATATGATATAGATAAATTATAAATAATTTATTTAGACCCTAAAGTTGAATAAAAAAAATATTTTTTGTATTATAATTTTCAATGTGAGTTTAATTGGATATTTTTATCAACATTGACTTTGATGTGATGTTAATAAATCTAATGCTGTTAAAATATTCAAAAAGCAGAAATAGTTAGCTTGCATAATTGCTTTTGATCAAAAAAAAAAAAGAAGTTATTAATGATAAAGGTTAAATAAAATTATTTTCCAGTGTTTATATTATTCTTTATTTCTTTATAAAGACGTTCAGTTATTTTAGATAGAAGTTGTAACTACCAATTACAATATTAAAAATACAGAAATAGGAGAACCGACATCACAACATTATATAGGTTATTATTATCATTTTAGTAAAAACATCGAATGAGATTATAATAAATTTGAATGGTATTCAAAATTTCAGAAGGGGGAAACATTAAAGCTTTATATAATTAGGTATTTGTTAAAACCGCGGATATGGTGTTAGGATAGATTACAAGAAAAGCATTTGAACTTTCTTTAAAATCAGCAGGAGGAGGTTGTAAATATGCATTGCGATTTATGGGAAATTATTGTAATGGGTTATAAAAGACGAGAGTCAGGCTTTGTCCTTTTTACAACTCTTAACAACTCTTAAATAAAATTCATAGAATTAGTCAGATTAAAGAGGCAAATTATCACAATGATGGAAAATATATTTCAAAAAATGAAGAAAAAGGATTTTATTGGAATAGAGAAGCCGCAATAATGATGTTAATAACACTCAATATAATATAGCAGAATAATATCTTGAACAGCAAACGAAAGCATTAAGTGCGTGGTATTTGGGGTTAGCTAATAAAAATTTTCTTAGAGCAGTTTATTTAGTTACAAAATGTTATAGAGATTGAAAGAAGCTATAGAATGGATTAAATAATATATTTCATCGAAGGTTTATAAATATTCAATTATCTTAAATTTTTTGAATGGTTCAAATATTAATGCTTCTGAAATAATAATTTATATGTTTTAAACTTTTCAATATTGGACTTTTATATCGATTAAAAATAAAAAGATTTTTTTTTTTTGCGATCATGTCTCAAACTAACCTAGTGGAGTTAATTTGGAACATTGCTAGAAGTTTCAATAATGTGATAAAAACATGTTCTCGATAAAAAATTTCTAGAAACAACTCCGATAAATGATCATTTTTCTGAAAAATTTTTTATAGGGATTGATTTACTTTATTTTTCTTCATTGAATAACTCTTTCTGTTATTTTAAAATCAACATGAAAATTTATTTTCTATTTTAAAGTATTTAAACGCAAGATGATGATTTTTTACTGAATGACTAAGATTTTACCGTATCAAGTTTAATTTTTACACATTATAATAACTTTTCTCTATATTCATAATTTTAATAATTAAGAATTCTTTTATACATATCAAAATATATCAATTTTTCTATTTCATCACTCGGTTTCTTGATTAAACATCATTATCTCTAAAGTCATAATAGCCCAATTTGAGCCTTTTGAGCTTTTTATTACAGGTATCTCATCAGTAAAGGAAGGACAAATATTTTTTTTGTTTAAAGATATATTTCTGTATTTTTATTAGTTTGTCTTTAAGCTTCAAAGGTTCCCATATATAATATTACGCAAGATTATAAATAAAGGACCAATCTTCCCACACTTTTCATACTTCATAATTGTTTATTTAATATGTTAAACGAAATTATTAATATTACTGAGATTATTGATTCAGAGAAAATTAAATGTCATGAAAAAAATAGAGGAATAACAAATTTATGTGAAATCACGTGTGAGAAAAACGCTATGTATGCCATGACCATGTTTCAAACTAACACATTTATTTTATTTAAAAAGAAGCTGATTTTGATATCTAAATATCGAAAAAAATAATAAATATGTAAAAATTAATGTAAAAAAAAAATAAATTTTCGACAAATGAAATGTATGGATCTTATAAATATAAATAAAAGAGTTAAAGAAATTCAAGTTGAACAAATATAGAAATTTTTTTTATTAAGAAACATCGAGATACAATTATATATTATATAATTCGTTTTTTTTTCAAAAAAAAGTTTAAAAATAAATTAGAAATTTCCAGATTTGGATCAGTTGCATCAAGAACCACAAATTTTTGCCTGTTTATGTTTTTTTTTTCTTTTTACCCTCAATGATCTTGGCGTGAAATGTTTTTAAATAATTTAACCAACTAAAAAAAAAAAAAATTAGAAAAGCAAATTTATTTGAATTTATTTTTTATTTTTAACATATACATCAAAGATATAGGAAAACTTTACGCTGAATATAAGCTACTCTATATCTACGTCTAGCATTGCTACACTTTTAATAAGAGGTAGCTTTAGCTACTGATACCAATAGAACTGGGAAAAGGGGTAAATATGATCTATCCGCATTTTTCTTTATTTATTTACTTGAATAATCATTCATTCAAATTACTACGCATTGGTTAATCAAACACGTGATTTTCATTTCTCGCTTATGTTAACATGTGATTTATGACTAACAGATAAGGTTAGCGTAATGCAGCCGATAAATTTTGTGTATCATTTTACGGTGTAAAATAAGAATTTTTTTTTTTTAAAAAAAAAATTTATTTTAAATTGTATTGACTCTGTCAAATATTCTAATTTTGTAACGTTATGGATCAAAAATTTCTCAGTGACGATGTAATCGAGCAAATAAAAGATTTTAAATCTTTAGATTTAACTGAAGAACAAAAATTGTTAATTGATAAACTAATATTAAATGAAGAATTAAAAAAACGTTATAAAAAATATGGTTTATGTGAAGAATGCAAACAACCTAANANTTNTTATNNTTNGTGTAATGNATGTAACGCAAAACNNTTTCAACAAAATTTCAAAAATTGGAGTAGTGGTAATGATGATATTGACAAATTTATTCAAGATACTCAGCTATCAGCAACTCATCCTAGAAAAGTATTAGAGTGGATACCTTATGATAGATTTTATGATATTGAATATATTGCAAAAGGCGGGTTTGGCAAAGTGTATAAAGCAATTTGGATTGATGGAGAAATAGAATATTGGGAT
>QKYT01000440.1:24091-35507 GCA_003550305.1 Glomus cerebriforme | reverse complement strand
TTTTAACACTTACGAAAAACATCCCCATCGGGAACTTGATATTTATTCGGATCAATCGTATTATGAGTATCGCTCATACAAACAAAACGTGTCCATTCCGGCGAAAGTTTTTTTGAAATTTTTGGTGTCAAATGAACAAATATTCTTTGTGACATTGAACGAATCTAAGACATTGAGCTGTAAAAGTTACATCAAATGGTTTTTCAAAATGTCATAATATTTATGCAAATGAATGTTGTACATATTACGTTTTTGATGGTGCACAAAAATTACACTGCATTAATCACCACACATACCAGATACACTAATAATCCCAATTAGTAATTTTACTCCCCTTCAAATTCTTCAATTTCACATCATATTTTATTTAACCATTCTTTTATATATTGAACTTGAACTAAAGCTAGCAAAATTAAGTATTATAATCTAATTACTGGGCCGTGGGATTCTTGAAAAATATTTGGAGCTATGAAATTTTCAGTATGAAATATGATGGCCAAGATAATTATAATTTTCTCGAGATAAAGTTATAAAATGTAAAATCTATATAATTGTTCATACTTAAATTACCGCTGTATAAATAATTAATGTGTACCTGACCTATTCCCATATTTTTTTAATGAAATTTTTTATTTTAGGATGAAATGGCGTACTGCGACGAACTGGTAGGTGGCGTGATTATTAATTAATCTATTGATTTTTTTTTATGAACCTTTATTTCTTTTGATAAATTATGTGAAAAAATCTTTAACATAGGTAATAGTTATAAAATTTTAATTATAAACAAATAAAAACTTTAATCCACCTATTGATACCATGTAGGATCTAATTTTCCTGAATATAAATCAGAATGTTTTTTTTATGTCACAGCTTATTTCTGGAATATTTTTTATGTACATGATTTACTGTATTAGTTTAAGCTCATTGATCCCGGTGCGAAGCAAGCAACGGGTTACGCTAGTATAATGTAAATTCATTAATAAACTAGAGGAAGATAACTGTGTCGCCGCCAGTTATGTTTTTGTTTGATATATTTAAAGTAAAAAAAAAAAGAAAATAAAGAAAATAAATGGTGAAAACTGTTATCTACTTATTAAATCAGCATATGATATTTATTACATTTAGATAGCTTTTTTAACAGAGCAATTATCACTATAATGATGAAGAAAGATATATACAAGTAATTGGAAGTTAGCCAAAACAAAATTCTATTTTAATAAAAATGATAAAGTAATTTTTAATCAGTTATCGTAATTATTTAATCATTTCCTAATCATTTTTTAACCTTTATTAAACTTTCATGTTTTCTAATTTTCAAATATCTAAGATTTATTTATATCCATTATTAATAATATAAAGTTTAAAAACTATTACAGAATTGATCAATAAATAATACCATTATGTATTGTATTAATTTAATAAGTATATGTAAAATTTTAAAAAATTTATGTATCTTATTATTTAATAAAGTGAATTCATGCTCAACTGAAATCTCTATTTGAGTAGAATCTAATTGCATATTTTTATAAAAATGGGCTTGTTTTGTAATAAATTTACCTAACTTAAAAACCAATAATAATATAAATTTTTTATTACTTAAAATTCCTTTAAAAAAAATACACAAATAAAATCATACCAAGTTTAGCCTAAAGTTCTAAACCTTTACAATTTCTTATAACTTAAAATAAGCTTTTAGAAGACAAAAAAATGGTTACTTATTGTGTTTAATAAACCATTAACTTCGCATTATTTATGTATATTTATGGAACATATTTTTTTATTTCAAAAGTAAAAGATCCATTTTTTTTTCAACGATCATGTAATACAATTAAATTGGGGTTTTATGGTAGTAACTAAATTTTATAAATGTAAAAAATTTTAATATTCTTGTTTATCTCTATGAACCTTAATATTAAATATCACCATATTTACAATATAAACTCGCTGTTTGAATAAGTCACAAATTCTATGGTTATGCACAGTATTTCAATGATTTTATTACCGTTGCCATCCCTAATGTATACTCTTATACTTGAAATCAGTAAAGCTAAAATTCTGAACAGGCTTCTGCTTTTTCCTTTTCTGATTGTTATAAGAATATATCCAATTTCAGAAATTGAAGGAAGAAATTTTATAAATGAAATAACTATTTGATATTATTTGTCAAAAGAAATGTTAATTTTTGAAAATGAAAATTGATGAAAAATTTATCAATAAAAAAAAGTTTATTATACCTTTTGAAAAATCGAAGAGAATTTTCTGTTAATATTCATTTTGTTCATCCAATTTTCCATCATATTTATTGTTCATCACTTTTGTTTCTAAAATCATTGTAGAAAATTCAGTTAATTCTTTAATGTCAATTCCACCTTCTTTGGATAAATACTGTAATATTTTTGATAAATTAATAATTATAATGTACAGTATAAAATTAATTCTTTAAACTTACGTTATTTAAATCATCTAGATTAGCTTTTACTGATGCAATTTCTTTATTCAGGATGAATTTTACTCTAGGTAAAATCAGGATCCCAAATAATACTGAAAAGGTAGTGGAGAGAATGACTAGAGAATGCGTAGAATAAGACACAAATGTTGATAATGTTGGCCAGGTTTTTATTACTTTTTTTTTAGTAACTGACTAACATTATCATAATTCCGGCCCTGAAAAAATGCGTACAGCAAATAATAACAGGTAATTTTTTTTGGCTGCTGTATGTATATTTCAGGATCCTGTAAAACTTGACAAATCTATACTATTTTCTCAATATTTTTTGATTGAATATATTCTGATTTTAACAAAGTATTCATTTGAGAAATATCAATCAATTCATATTATAGCGGTAACTAAATTTTGTTGAATAATTTTTTCATTAAAATATTCTTGATTAATATCTTTATAAACCTTAAGATTAAGCACAGTGGATAAAATCGTTGTGATAACTGATAATATAACACAAGTTTGTTTATTATGCTCAGCAGCTAGTGTCATTTTGACAACTTCGTTATAAATATTTCCAATTTCAGAAATTATGGGAAGAAATTTCGTAAATGGAACAGCTATTGTGTAAATAAATTTTATTCATTAGTTAATGTTGTACTAGTTCCTATTTCTTTTACGTCTTTTTACTTTTTATTTTATTTTCATTTAATAATTTCTATTTAATTGGTCAGTATTTAAAAAACTGACCGTATCAATTCTTTTGAAATATCATATTGTAATGTTTGAATGATATTAAGTATTTTCAAAATAAATGATTTATTTGGTCATCAATTATTAGGTGGAAAGTCTTTTTTAAAAAAAAATTTTATTAATTAATATTTGAATAATAATTACATAAATTAAAAAAAAGAAAATAAATAGTTGAGGTTAAAAAATGATTTTTCTTTTTTGAAAATTGTAAAAATTAAATTTGATTATTGAAATTATCTTCTACTAAGTAATAAACCAAAATTATTATCACTATATAGTTCCTAAAATAATGAAAATAATAACTAATTGTTTCATTTATCATATATTTAATTCTTAATTTAAATTTTGATTTTTTGATTTTTTTTTCTTATATCAATTTTTTATTTTCATTAATCCCACCCAGTATTTCATATTATTTTCTATTTGAAAGTCTTCTATTTTGTTATCCATCAATTTTCTCCATCCCATAGCTTTCACAACATATTCCTTTTATACTTTTTGATTTGTTTTTTTTTCTCTTTTTGTTCATAAATCAATTCAGCCCATTTAAAGTAGACTTTGATATATACTCCAAAGTTGTAAATTTCCTGTTCTAGATTTCCTTTTAATTTGTTTCAACAATGAAAACAATATGATTTATTGTATGTTGGCTTATTCATGTTTTGTTATGACTATTTGTTCAACCATTTTCATATTCTTCTTCCAATCTACATAGCATTGGTCAGTAAAGGAGTAGTTGTCAATGGTAAAGAAATAGTTGGCAGACTCTTCTAGTGCTTTCTGCAGTGGATTTTTCAACAATTTTGTTATTCTCTATTTTGTTATTGGTTCTTTTAGTAAAAACGTCCATCATTGCTTTATTATCTTTTCTGATATTTTCTTCTTAGTGACCTTTCCATCATCTGTTTGCTGACTGAATTATAAAACTTTGTTTATGTCCGTCCACTCATGAAAAAGAATCAAAAGGATCCAAATTTTCTTTTAAAATTCATTAAAACATCACTTTCTCCAAGTCTGTGTGGGTGTTGATACTATATGAGCTCATAAATAAAGTGGTTAATTCATTATATAATAAGGAAATAAGAAGGGGAATACTAATCTAAACCAAACCGCGATAGGATATATTCAACTATCTGACCGGTCTTCCCTTGCCTGATACGAAGAAAGACTTCTATATACAGTATAAGGAAGAGAAGGGAAGTTTAAAGGAATTAAAAAAGAAACTAAACCAGCTCAGATAGGAGTCCACCTGGCTGGACCTTCCTTGCCTGATACGAGGAAAACTCTATATACAGTATAAGGAAAGATAAAAGAAAGAGTTTAAAGGAGTAGTTTATTTTTAAGAGGTTATAGAGAAAAAATGAAATTATAAAGAGAAAAAAGTTTAAAGAAAAAATTTAGTGAATTTAGTTTTTAATTTTAGAGGAAAAAATTTTTTTTTTTAAAAAATGGTAGGTATTTATAATTTTTGTTTTTTACATTTTGTAAAATTTACAAAAGATATGTCATAAGAACTTATTATGTATTTTTATTTTTGATTATGCAATGTAATTCCTAATTTAGTTTAATCATGAGGCTAATGGGCTAGCCAAATAAAGTATAATTACACATATGAGTCACAATCCATATTTTTTACGCGTTGCATATTAGATCATAATTTCTTATTTTTTCTATAATTAGAAGATACTAGATTAATTTTTTTTTTCATTTGCAAAATTTATAAGGATTGTATCATAAGAGTTTATTATGATGTATTATTACTTCATTTAGCTTTATTCGTTCATATGAAAAAGTTTTTCCCATACAGTATCTTATTAATGATTAAATAATAATTAGTTAAAACATTAAAACGTACATTTTATGCGTCATGCATATTGATATCAATCCAAATGATTCTAACATCTATAATTTTCTTGGCTAATTATATATTTTCACCTGACTTCTGGAAACAAGTTTATTATGACTTTACAAATTTCATTACCAAAAGCTGATCAAAACTTAAGTATGCTGCTGAAATATTAAGCAAACTAATTTGCTTGTACCTTTTCAACATTGACATATTTTGTATGTAACAATTATGAACATAGTTTTGAAAACTATCAGGAACAGAAGGAAAAAGTAATGGGAAAATTATGGGAAGTAAAAGAATGAAAAAAATAAATAATAGAAATGGAAGAGAGAAGACAAAGGAAAAGAATGGAAAGAATAGAATAAGAAACAAAGATAAATAATAAATTTTTAATGCAAGTATTACTAAATTAAAATCCTAAAACGAATAATACGAACAAAAATAATGATAAATAATGTAGTACATCATCATTGAAAAAGATAATCTATTTTTATCTGACAACTTTTTTGAAAATGATCAAAAGATGATAATAATTTGTCCTCAGCTAAAATTTAGAATTATACCACTTATTTTATGTTCATCATTTATCGATAGACTCCTATAAACAGCTTCCATTTAACTTTGTAGTTTTACTTTCATAAGTTTTGTATAAGTCTTATAGTGGTATTATCCGATATTGATGCCAAAAATGATTACAATATTGATATTAATATTCTTTACAAATGTTTAAAAATCGTCAACCATAAAAATATCGTTCGATTATTTCCCAATTTCTAATAAAAATAAAATGCAATCTGACAAAAATCCAAATGAATGGATTGAAGAAATTATTTATAAAAACAATATTAAATACTGTATTACGATTATAAACATTTTACCAATATTGAAAAAATTGAAAATAGCGTCTTTGATGAAGATAAAAGAAAATGTTCGTCTTTTTGGTTTTATATGCCTCATATATTTAGCTAAACATATATAATGATTTAGCTTGAACTTCAACGTAAAGTTAACTTTCACAATAATGTTGTTCGCTTATACGGAATTACATGTAAAGGTATAAAATATTCAAGGCTAATCTTTATTTATTTACTTGAATTGTAAAATCTAATAAAAATAATTATTTTTTTTTCTCAAATTAGAAAGTCAAAATAATCAATAGAAGAAATATTTATTAGTAATGGAGTATATCTTCAAGATTATTTGAAAGAAAATTTTACAAAACTTACTTGGGGAAGATAAATATAAATTAGCGTATCAGTTAATTTGTGTTGTATCACATACATGATAAAGGAATTGTGCATGATGATTTGGTAATTTTACTTATTTTGTTGATTTATATTAATTTTAAGATTTGTTCATAATTTTTTTTATTTAATATTAGCACTCTGGTATATATTAACTCATCGAAATACTATCAAATTAGCTGACTTTGGATTATCAAAAAAAAAACAAAAGAAGTATCAAATCATAACTCAAACTTACTTGATATAGTTCCTTAAAAAAGTTTGTTAATATTAACAATTTATTTCAACCATACTCAAATAAAAAGAGTGATGTTTACAGCATTGGAATACTTTTATGGAAGATATCAAGTGGTTAACCACCATTTAAGGATGAATTATATGATACTGATTTAATGATGCAAATTTCACAAGGTTACAGAGAAAAAAATACTTCTATTGATTATTCTAATCTTTATATTGAGAACTATAATTTTTGAATTCAATTAACTTAATTAAAAAAAAACATCCATCAATTGTTTAGCATAGAGACAGGTTTTGAAATTTGTTTAAAAATAATTTTTGTAATGAATTTAGTGTTGTATTTTTATAGGAGAGTGTTAAATTGAATTATCAAGATTCATTGTATCTAAAAATTTTTTAAGAACTACAACGAAATACAAATCTTAACTGCGCAGCATCCAAATGATTATGTGACATTATTTCCATCACGAAATTTTTATTTTGAACTAGTATAAAATTATTTGACATTTAATCTTTAGGTATTTCCTATATTATATAAATAAATATAATTAGTTATTTAGAATATTAATTTATTAAATCAAAATTAAATCTTTTAAAATAAACTTCAAGTAAATCATTTAATTTTTCAAAATTCAATAGTGTAACTCCCAAATTATTTTGTGTCGAGACAATATTTTCATACTAATTACAATTTATTAATATTCATAAGATCATTATTCGACCACATAGCTGAAAATTTTTTATTAAAAATAAGAGTAATATTCTTAAGTTCATTATAAGGTATCCATTCAATTAATTCTTCTAAATTTTTACTTTTACAATAATTATTTTTAAAAATCTTAGCAATTTCGTTATTTCCACTTGGGAAATTTCCATCTTAAAAAACTGACGTGAAACAAAGGTTTTTCTTGATTTGATGATTTAAAGCTTCCATTCTTTTCCTTTTATTAATTTATAGAGCGACTTTATTTGAATTATAAAAAAAATATCGCAATCTTATAATGAAAAAAGTACAGTCAAATTTAGTGAGACAAGCTTTATTAAACATGGCAGTCAAAAAAAAAAAGTTTAATCCACGTGTTTAATGACTTGCCAAATGATGTGTAATGTCGGTCAGTACTATAGTTCTGGCCTGCATTATGCTTATCACATAATAGATATCAGTCATACATTCAAAAAGCAAAAAAAACAATGGACTAAAAAAGGTCTTCTATTACTGATTTAAAGTCTTGATCTGATTAATTATTCTTGTCTTTTAGACTGTAAAAACTGATGTTTTAAAAAAAACTTCGGCAAATCAAATTTCAATACATCATTCTGAAAAAAAATTTTATAATTTTAATTTCAATAAATTTTTATAGTCAAATTTTGATAGATTTATGAATTTTATATAACTAATGAATTTTAAAATATAATAATCAGATAAATTTATCTTTCATAAAAAAAATCATTATAAAAAGTCATTTATTATCGAATAATGAAAGACTAAATATTGGGTATTTATTTTTTCAATTTAGGATTAAAAAGGACAAAAAATATGTGTTGGGTCAAAATTGATGTTAGAGAGATGGAAAATTCATTTAAACATCATGTTCATCACAGGAAATAAGAATAAGGGGTAACCAATCAGAACTATGGAGAGAAATTAGTAAAACTTTTTTAACATCTTACAAATGCAAGCCAAATTATAATTTAAAATAAAATGTAAATATTGAAGAATTAAAGCAATGGCAGATAAACCTTTTTAAGTATGTAATAGATGAAAAGATGAAACTTCATAAAAAAAGTATTACATTTGTGCAAGTCAATTAATATCAAAAAAGTTAAAGCTTTAACTATATCTATAACAATTAATGAATAATAAATTTGATAATCTGGTATTTAAAAAATTTGCAATATATCTATTTAAAAATTAGCAAGTAACAATGGCTTTAAGAACTTTTTGTAATGGAACCTTGTATATCTTCCTATTTTTAAATCATTCTGCTATTTTACTAAAATTTGCCCATTACTATGAAATGAAGTATTGCTTTTGTCTCTCAACTCATATAATTGATTTATATTATTAGTTGACATTCAATACCATGTAAAATAACCTTTAACTTTTCAATACAATTATGCTCATAATCTGTTAAACCAAGCCATTCTTGAAATAAAAAAAAGCAGTCTCTACCTCATATCATTCTTTCTCTCCTAGTTTTTTTTTTACTAAATCATTAATAATTTTTTGATTCAATCTTTATAATTGTTTAAAGTTCTGTTTAATTTTTATACACATTAACTGATTAAACTGAGTCTCATTATAAGCCAATACTTCTTTTATAAGGACTATAATTTCTTTTGTAAGACTTGTCTGTTTTTCCATTATTTCATAAGTATTTTATAATATTATTTAGTTTTCCTAGGTTTGGTATACATTGATACATCTGTTGACTACCAACATTATTTATCATGTTATCTAGATATTCTTTATTTTTATCTTTTTGGACAACAATATTTTTCTCCTTAATATAATTAATCATTCATTGTTAAAATAATGTTTCTTTAAAAATGGAAGATAATACTTGTGGATGGAAGATAATATGAAAGACGAAAATGAAAATGTATTATATGAAAAATTTGATTCTCAGTAAATATAACTTATTTGTATTGTATTTATGTTAAAATTAGTTGGTGGCTTATTTTAACTAATTAGGATAAGTAAAAATTTATCATTAAAAAGTATTGTACACAATCAATTTTTTGTCATATGATTTGATTCTATTTGACTAAATGTGGAAAATTAAAATATTTTCCAGCTATAATAATATTTCTCACTCAAATCCAATACTTTTATGAAGGAATTGTTTTGAATATGGATAACTTAAATTCTTGGCAAGTTTTGGACTTTGGTTTAATATTGAGCTTTTATTAATGACCAAGTTTTCTTTTTTATTTTTGTCTATTTTAGCTTTATAAGCCTTTTTTTTTGGTCTGATCCACATATTATTTTTGGCAATTGTAATATCATAATGTTCATTGTCTTCCAAACTTCAATGTAATTTTTACTCAAATTAGTAAAAAAATTGGTTGACATTTTTATATATATATTTCAAGTTGAAAGAAAAGTAAAATAATTTATTTTAAGAAGCAAGTTGCAAATCTATATAAGTGTGTCATATTCTAGATATAATAAATCAAATATTAATAAAGAAGATAAATCCTGATTGGTCATTACATTCTGCATCTCAATTGGCATCATCCATATTATCATTCCAGTTACAAGTGAATTAAATTTGATTAAAATCTTCAAATATAATTAAATTGAGAACAAATTTATTTGTATTATATGAATCATATATGTATTTAAAAAGAATTCTGACAAAATTTTAAAAATTTCAATCTAAAAACAAGCACTATTTTAATCAAAAATTAATTTTCTACTATATCAAATAATCAGAAAAAAATGACATTAACAGTTTAATTATTTTCATAAAAAGGGTATGCCAGAGGTCTAGTTTATTTTGATATTAATATTAACGCCAATTGTCCAATTGTTTTAATTTTATGGTAATTTAATGTTACTAGATGCAGAGTTATAAGTTCTAACAAGGAAGAGAAGAAGAAGTTTAAAGGAATTTTTAAAAAAAAACAAAACCAGCTAGATAGAAGATACTCAACTATCTGCTGGACCTTCCTTGCCTGATACGAGGAAGACTTCTATATACTGTACAGTATAAGGAAAGTAATAGGAAGCGAGGTTAAAGGGAGTAGTTGTTAAAAAGGACAATGATTATATGTATGACTTAGGATAATAATTAGCTGATAACATGTGCTTTAAAATAACTGTAAGGTAATGAACTCTAAAGATATTTGAACATTCTTGAAATTCTTTAATATAAAATAAAGATATAATTTAGAAAAAAAAGGAAATATTTATATAATTTAAATATTAAGAATGTAAAAATAAGTCAAAATTGTTAACAATACATTAATAAATTAAACATGATAAGTCAAATCATGCAAATTACTAGTTTTAATGATTTTTTTTCATTTGTTCACATGAAAAAATTTCTATAATATATTAATGATTCTTGATTTCCTCCTAGTATTAACCAAATATAGAATTTAATTTGTCATATAATATATAAGAAACTGACTACTTTTTTCTTACACTGCTAAATTTCAAGTGTGAATGATCAATAAACTAACTTATTGTAAACTGCGATAATTAATATTATATAGCCATATAAATTAATAAATTATACAGTATTTATTAAAAATAATATTTAGTTATAATCTAATTAATCTGATAAAGGAAACAACAGCCACACGCGCGATCAATGGTAGTACATTCAGCAATATTTATGTAATAGTTTCATATGATTTTATAAAATAAATCAGAATAAAAAACTAATAAGCTATAAAATTATAAATGTGTGACTCATAAATATAGTATCTTTTCTTATATAATCGTAATGTAGGTGGAAAGATAAATTAATAAATAAATAAATCTAGTATCTTCTAATAATAGAAATTATGATCTAATACACCAACGCGTAAAAAATATGGATTGTGTTACTATACTTTACTTGGCTAGCCCAATCTAAATTGAGTAGTACATCACATAATCAATAATTAAAATACATAATAAGTTATCATGACACATCCTTTGTAAATTTTACAAAAGGTAAATAAAAATTTATAAATACCTACTATTTTCCTAAGATTTTTTTTTTTCTAAATTTAAAAAATTAAATTTACTGGATTCTCCCTTTAAACTCTTTTCTCTTTATAATTTTATTCTCTCTATAACCCTCTTAAAAATAAACTACCCCTTTAAACTCCTTCTTTTATCTTTCCTTATACTGTATATAGAGGTCTTCCTCGTATCAGGCAAGGAAGGTCCAG
>QKYT01000440.1:0-22182 GCA_003550305.1 Glomus cerebriforme | reverse complement strand
GTTAATATTTCGAACAATTTACTCCAATCAAATTCTAATAAATAATCCATTTAAATATTGACAATTAATTAATAAATTTATAAGATATTTAAGTTTTAGACAATTTTGATAAAAAGCCTGAATAATTCTTTTACTATTATCCTTCTTAACTTTATAAGATATGTTCCTGAATTTTTGATTAAACTTGCTAAAACTATGCTTGGAACTTTTCTTGTTATTAATATAATCATGCATTCACATATCAAAAAAAAAATTAATTACTGTTATTATGAAGTATTGAAAATAAATTTTTATGCGAAGAAAATGAAATAAAATACAATATTTCTATAAGTTATGTAAGGGGACGGCCAGAAATGACGTCATTTTCTAAGGGGGAGGGGGTTAAGGTCATGATGATGTTACATTTTTCTTTTTTTGGAAATTGTTAATAAACATAATTCTGACCAGAATTATGTTTATAATTTTTCATTTCCTAAAATGGATGATGACCTGGGGGGCAAAAATCCTGAAATTTAAATGACGTCATTTCTGGCCATCCCCTAAAATCCATATAAGTATCTGCTTAAATGATTTATTGAATTGCTTGCTGGTACATCTTTTGAATTTTATCGCTCTATATATACTTTTTTTCTCATTTTCTTGGAGTATTTAAATTCAATATATATATATATATATCAGAGTATTATAAATTTATTTGTAGATCAATAAAAAATTCAATTATTATATAATATAGAATTCAATAGAATTGTTTAATTATTATTATTTTGTTATTGATTGTGGCAAATGGAAACATTTTTGTTCAACATTAGTTTTTAGAAATTGGCTAAACTTTAATAATAAATTCTATTGTAAAAATGTTGCATTAAAACTTTAAAAACTTTTAATATTAATTGAATTCTTGAAGTAATTATGATTCTTATTTAAACTATTTTATAGATGAATCTATAATTAGCTTTCAGTGACCAAAATGTAAAAGACATCACTGATGTGAACAATGTGACTAATCAAAAATTCAAAGCAAATATTATTTAGAAGAATTTTTTTATTAAGAAACGTCGAGAATAGTTAAACTTTTTTTTTTAAAAAAAAAATTATATGGTAATTTTAAGAAAGTAAAATTAGAAATTCCCAGAATTTGGATCAAGAATATCCACAATTCTTTGCCTATTTACGTTATCCCCAATGTGAAATATTTTTAAATATGCAACAAATTAAAAAAAAATCGTAAAGCAAATTTATTTAATTAATACTACAAACTACTTTTTCTAAGAAAACTTCAAACTTTTTTTTAGGAATTTTTTATACTAAATTTTTGAAAATGTTTTGCGTTACATACTGTACATTACTCAATTTGGATACTCAAATTTTCAATATAAAAAAAAATTTTTTGGATAATTTAATCAAACATATGATTTTCATTTTTAAAAGCATGTGATTGATGACAAAACAGATAAGGTTAGTTGCATGATTTTAAAAGTTACACTGAATACTGTAAAATGATACACAAAATTTGTCGGCGTAAAATAAGAATAAAAAAAAAATTTTTTCTATTTTATAAATAATTGTATTATCTTCTCTGTCAAATATCCTATTGTAACGTTATGGAGCAAGAATATCTCAGTGACGATGTATTTGAACAAATAAAAGATTTTAACTGTCATAATTTAACTGAAGAACAAAAATTGTTAATTGATAAACTAATATTAAATGAAGAATTAAAAGAATGTTATGAATATTATGGTTTATGTAGAAAATGCAAACAACCTAAAACTGATCATATATGGTGTAATGTATGTAATGCAAAACATTTTCAACAAAATTTCAAAAATTGGAGTAGTGGTAATGATGATATTGACAAATTTATTCAAGATACTCAGCTATCAGCAACTGATAATTGGAAAGTATTAGAATGGATACCTTATGATAGATTTTATGATATTAAATATATTGCAAAAGGCGGGTTTGGCAAAGTGTACAAAGCAAATTGGATTGATGGATATATACTTAATTTGGATGATAAACAAAATTGTTATAGACCTTATCCTAATATGGAAGTAGCACTGAAAAGTTTAAATAATTCAAGAAATGTTACATTCGAATTTATCAATGAGGTATAAATTAATTTACTATTTAATGAAATTTTGAAATATTATTTTTACTAATGTATTTTTATTAAATGTTATATTTTAGATTACATTCCATCATAAACTTATTGGTTTCAGTTCTTCTATTATTAGACTTTATGGAATAACTCAAGATCCAGACACAAAAAATTATATAATGGTTTTGGATTATGCAAATAATGGAAGTTTACGAAATTATTTAGATAAAAATTATAAATATTTAAGTTGGAAAACTAAGATTACTGATTTATTGAATATTGCATATGGGCTTGATAAAATTCATCAAATAGGGCTAATTCATCGAGATTTACATATTGGCAATATACTTCATAAAGGTTATACTTGTATAACTGATATGGGATTATGCAAACCAGCAGATTATAATGCATTAGAAAATACAAAAAAAAGTGTTTATGGTGTTTTACCTTATATTGCTCCTGAAATTTTAAGAGGACAAAATTATACCAAAGCTGCTGATATTTATAGTTTTGGTATAATTATGTATGAAGCATTTTCTGGATTACCTCCATACCATGATGTAAGCCATGATATAAATATAGCATTGAAAATCTGCCAAGGACTTAGACCAAGGTTTAATATTAAAGCACCCCAATTGATTGTACATTTAATTAAACGTTGTTTAGATGCAAATCCATTAAATCGTCCATCAGCAGAAGAAATCGGAGATATTTTATGTCAATGGTGGGATGATCTTGATCATAAAAAGAAGGAAGAAACAGAAATATTTAAACAAATTAAAGAAGCAGATGAAATCAATATTAAATTACAAACTAATATTCCTTCTATTAATTTATCATATGAAACACATTCTGAAGCTATTTATACAAGTAGATTACTTAATTTTAATAATCTCCCTGAACCAGAAAATTCAGATTATTATTATAAACAATATAATAATATTATAAGCACGGAATATTCTGGTAATTAAATTTTACTTTGTTTGAAAAATATTAAAAAAAAAAGTTAATAAATTTTATCTTATTTGATAGAAACTCAACAAATTGATATTTCTCAAATAGAAATTAACAACGATGGTAAATTTTTTTACTAATGTTAAATTAAACTTTGTTTATGCTTAATCAATTTTAATTTATAATTCTATTTTTTAGATCAAAATAATGAGTCTAAAATCAAGGAAAAATTTTAGAAAAAATCTACTTTGTTTTGTATTTTCATATGAAACTCAAGTGTAATTTCAAAATAAAATTTAATTATTTATTTTATGATTAATGTCAATTTGTCATAAATGGACTAGTAAAGTTTGATCAAACTTTTTTTTTTAAAAAAAATCACTAAAGAAATAAAAGTCTTACAATATATCTAACTTTTGGGTTCCCAAATTTTCTGTTTTTCGTTAAAAGAAAAATATTTGGTTCATCCATTTACTTTTTTATTGTATTTATTTGCTTCCATATTTCAATTTTCAAATATATCTTTACAATTTTCTTTTCTTTCCGTGATAATTGTTATAAGTTCTAAGAAAAATGATTGATTCGTAAGATAAAGTTAAAGATATCAAATTTTACATTAAAGTGACATTAATTAAATATATAAAGTTCTATAGATTGAAGATTTTTATTTTAATATTTCAGAACAGTAAATAAATTAAAAGATGAACGTAAGAAGAGACTATTGGTTGATGAGGAACGCATTTTATATGAAAGGAACTAGAAATTCAGAATAGAAAACAACATTTGCAAGGTATTAATTAGTTCACAATACGGATAATGAAATGTCACCTTAAAATGCGAATCCCTTAAATAGGATTTAATCGACAACATTTGATAAATTTCTTTTTTAAAATATATTTCTAAAGGTTAATTTTATCTTCAAATTATTCTGGACTTTGATGTCCAAAAATTATTTTATTTTCCTCATGATTTTTTTTAAAAAAAAACATATTGAAGGAATTACGAAATGGATGAATTTTTTCCAAATTAAAAATTCAAATGGTTAAGATTAATTGTAGTAGTTTGTAAAGTTAATAATATCAGACTTATACTCATTTAAATTATTTTCATATTATTATATAGAAAATTTGATTTAAAGTGTCAAAATAAGTATCACGTGTTTTATTATAAAGTTGCACAGTAATTATTGATTATTCGTAATACATAACGGGATTAAGGGATTAAGAATTAATTTTTACCCGTCACTTGTCTTGTAGTTTCGTTAGATGCAAAAGTTCATCTATTTTATGTAGTTTTGTCATTTGAGATAAGAGGGTTTGTTGTTCATATTTGAGATTCGAATATTTTATAAAAGTTTATTCATTATTGCACTGCAGTATTAACTGAATCTTTGCTGCTCATATTTATATTTATCAAATTCATGGGCGTAAGGATAATTTGTTGTTGAATAAGATCAATCGTTGCAAATCTTAGCCGACACCTTTATTGAAAGTGAATGCATTATAATTTCTTTCTCTGCCAAATTAATTTAAGTTAAATTTTTTAATAATGAACAATAATATTTTTACTAAGAATAAGCTACATATCACTTTGAAAAAAATATATCTATAGATACTGTATGTGCTTCCTTTGATATCACATTTGGTAATATTTACTCATTGAGTACTTATTATGTAATCATAATTTAAAATTTATAATCATATTAAATTTTACTATTGATTATGTAGTGGATTACTTAATTTAATGTAAAAAATTTTTGTAATAACTCTTTAAAAAATTTGTCAAATTTATCAGACATAATCAAGTAAGAACAGATAAGTTGCACATATGTATATGTTGTGCGTTAGGTGTCGATTTGCGTCAACTGACGCGCGTCAGATGACTAATGCTGGCTAAACCTTCTTAGACCATTATAAAGATCAGTCCAATGAACCCCCGGTCGACATCTGACGCAAATTGACATTTGACGCACATATTTATTTAAAAGTTAAAAGAATCACAATTTTACAAATTAACCGATTTAAATCACAATTACGTGTCACAGTAAATTTTTTTCAGTGTCTTGGAGTAAAATAAAAACTTTTTCTTATCGTGCGTTTAAAAACTTTAATATAAAGTAAAAACTTTAAATTAAACGTATCAATTTATTTATTGATTTGGAGATCATTTTTTAAAATCAATGCTAAATATATGATTTATGCAATGTCAGTCATGACTTGCAAATTCACTTATTGCAATCTCTCTCAGCTTTATAATATTAGATTTGCATGGCCGACCGCCGCGGAGGATTACATTTTTCATGTATACATATCTGATATGTATTTTAATAATTATCTATCAATATTTATAAAAGAGTAATAGATTTTGATAATTATTCATTAAAAATTTTATATTTATTAAACCGTAAATTGTTAGTTATTTATTATGAAAAAAAATTAACTAAAAAAAAAAATAAATTACTAAATCTAATCTTTTTCTACTTTATTACTATTATTCTTTTTGTTCCAAATTAATTTCGTATATCATTTTTTTTATAAATCATCTCGTAATAATTTTTTTCATAATTTTCTTTCATGTTTCAATTAACACAACCCATTTGTTTTTTCAGTATTGTTACAAATGTATATTGTTCCTTTTTTCGAGTTCTCTGGATATTTTTTGTGTTCAATTATTGCATTAATTAGTATTCTTTCTTGATCTTCCTGGTACTTCCTTTACTACATTTCTTGTTTATTTGCATTTTTCTTATTGTTCTTCCCATTTTTTCCTTCATCTACTCATCTTTGCCTTATCTAATCTTGTTGATTCATTTTTGATTTTTTTTTTGTCTTTTATTATTGTGTAATTTGATTATCAGTTTCTTTTATTATTCTTTTGAAGTGTTATATTTCTTATAAAAACTCTATTAATATTTGCCAAGATCCTCTTTTAGCAAATATCTTTTATCTTGTTATTTTTTATTCCATCTTTTTCTTTCTATATTTTAATAATTTATTAATCAGTTCTTCTATGTGATCTTGAGCTCATTTTCTGTTATTTCTTTATTGTATTTGTATTTCTTTATCCATCTTTTCGTGAAAAAAATATTTTTTTTTTGTCCTATTCTTTTCTATTGTTTTTTAATTATGAATAATGCTTTAATTTTTTATCTCAAAGGTTTTCCTTAAAATTGTTATGTATTTCTGTTTATCTTTCTTCTTGTTTCCTTTAACTTCTTGCTGCTCTTAAAATCTCCTATCACAATGATCTTTTTAGTTTTCAATATTGCTTCATAAACAAAAAAAAACACAGTATACAAGAAATGAAGATGGAATTCTAATCTAAACTAAACTAGCCAGTTAGGAGAGACTCGACTAGCTGGTTTTTTCTTGCCTGATATGATAAAAATCTCATATACAGTATAAGGAAGCTAAAGACTAAAGAGAGAGTTTGAAGGGATTTCTAGTTTTTAAAAAGGAAAAGTTAAAAGAGTTCTATGTTTAAAAAAAAAGTATAAAATTATATTATAGAAAGAAAAAATTTTTGAAGGAGGGTTTTATACATTAAATTTATTACCTTTTGTAAATTTTACAAAAGACTTATTTAATGACTCATGTTCTTAAATACCAAAGAGAATATAATATACACGTCACGGTCTCACGCAAAATACCAAGTTTATGATAAATAATTCCAAGTATTTCATGATACTCAGAAATAAAAAATTTTGGAGTATGAGGTTGTAATATATTTTTTTTATATAATTCATTATTTCTTTTTTATTCTATTAGATTTATAAAGTGCAAATATTATATTTGCAATATTTACTTTTGAAATTAACGATTTGACTTTTTTTTTAATTATAGATTATATGCCGTAACTACATTTTCTTTTTTATGCAAACAATAAATAAATAAATTTTTTTCTATATTTATTTTAATACTAGTAGTTATCAAAACATATTATTTTCTTTTTTCTTATTTTTACTTTTAATAATAATGGCTCTATAAGCTTCAGTATGAACTGTCAAAGAAATGTTTCATTAAATTTAGGAACAATGTAGGATATCTTGATCTGTTAAACATTCCTAAGGATTTATTAAAAAGGAACTGGATAGATCAATAGTGACAAATAATGCTAAATATTTTAAGTTAATATAATTGTAAGAATTATTTACCATA
The DNA here is from genome assembly GCA_003550305.1 of Glomus cerebriforme. Lineage (NCBI taxonomy): Eukaryota > Fungi > Glomeromycota > Glomeromycetes > Glomerales > Glomeraceae > Glomus > Glomus cerebriforme. The sequence goes on along the minus strand of QKYT01000440.1, from coordinate 14,970 downwards.
TTATTACTATTACCGAAAGGAAATGGAAAGATATTGTTAAATGATTAAAAGTGAAAGATAATAAAAGAACATAGATATATTTTTTTTTTTACTAAGAATATGCTCTCTATATATTAAATTACTCATTTTTGAAATTATTACTGGTCATTATTACTAAAATTTAACTTGAATTAATTTGGTTCATATGAAATATGAAAGGCAGAAAAATGAAAAATTATTTCTTTCGGACTGAATAAACTTTTGGCAGAAATTCACTTATCAATAAAGGTGTTGGTCAACAGGATTTGCAACAACCAACAAAATATTTTATAAAAAAAATCCAAGAAAGCTTTTACACTCATGAACTTAACAAATATACAATTTGATCTCAAAATTTCGCTGTTTGCATCACATACTTCATGGTATGTCAGATATGATGGTTATTTAAATAAAATTAAAATGGAAATATTGGAAATATTACATTAGAAAAGAAATTTATCAAATGTCATGCATCTTTTAATATATTTATTGTACTGTAAAAATCTTTAATGTATAATTCGATTTATAAAATTAAGGAAAATTATAGTAGAATTATAGTATATTTGAAATTAAAATATTGAAGTATATAAATTACAACGGATTAAAGATAAACCAAATATTTATTCTTTTAACGAAAAACAGAAAATTTGGGAACCCAAAAGTTGGATATATTGTAAGACTTTTATCATTTCTTTAGTGATTTTTTTTTAAAAAAAAAGTTTGATTAAACCTTACTAGTCCATTTATGGTAATTAATCATAAAATAAATAAATAAATTTTATTTTTCCGAGTTTCATATGAAAGATACAATAAAAAACAGATTTTAAATTATATTTTGGAAAATCAATAATCTTATTTTCTAAAATTTTTCCTTGATTTTAGACTCATTATTTTGATCTAAAAAAAAATAGAATTATAAATTAAAAATAATTATGTCAGCATAAACAAAGCTTAATTTAACATTAGTAAAAAAATTTACCATCTTTAATTTTCAATTGAGTAAAATCAATTCGGATAGATTCTATTTAATAAGACAAAATTTGTTAGATTTTCTTCTAAGAAAAAAAAAAATTTTTTTTTTTTTTGAATAAATAAAAATTTAATTACCAGAATATTCCGTGCTTATAATATTATCATATTGTTTATAATAATCATCTGAATTTTTTGGTTCAGGAAGATTATTAAAATTAATTAATCTACTTGTATAAATAGCTTCTGAATGTGTTTCATATGATAAATTAGTAGAAGGAACATTAGTTTGTATTTTATTATTGATTTCATCTGCTTCCTTAATTTGTCTTTGTAATTCTGTTTCATCAATAAATTCATTAACCCATTTATTTAAAATATCTTCGATTTCTTTTGCTGATGGTCGATTTAATGGATTCGCATCTAAACATCTTTTAATTAAATGTACAATTAATTGGGGTACTTTAATATTAAACGTTGGTCTAAGTCCTTGGCAGATTTTCATTGCTAAATTTATATCATGNCTTACATCATGGTATGGAGGTAATCCAGAGCATACTTCATANATAATTATGCCAAAACTATAAATATCAGCAGCTTTGGTATAATTTTGNCCTCTTAAAATTTCNGGAGCAATATAAGGTAAAANACCATAAACNCNTTTTTTTNTNTTTTCTAATGCATTATAATCTGCTGGTTTGCATAATCCCATATCAGTTATACAAGCATTATAATTGTAAAGAATATTGCCAATATGTAAATCTCGATGAATTAGCCCTATTTGATGAATTATCATAAGCCCATGTCCAACACGCCATAAATTGTGAATCTTAGTTTTCCAACTTAATTTATTAAAACTTTTATCTAAATAATTTCGTAAACTTCCATGTTTTGCATAATCCAAAACTATCATATAATTTTTTGTATCTGGATCTTGAGTTATTCCATAAAGATTAATAATAGAAGTAGTACTGACATTTCCAATAAGTTTATGATGTGATGTAATCTAAAATATAACATTTAATAAAAAATACATTAGTGAAAATAATACTTCAAAATTTCATTAAATNGTAAATTAATTTATACCTCATTGATAAATTCTAATNTAACATTTTTTGAATTATTTAAACTTTTCAGTGCTACTTCCATATTAGGATAAGGTCTATAACAATTTTGTTTATCATCCAAATTAAGTATATATCCATCAATCCAATTTGCTTTATACACTTTGCCAAACCCGCCTTTTGCAATATATTTAATATCATAAATTCTATCATAAGGTATCCACTCTAATACTTTTTCAGAACAATATGCTGATAGCTGAGCATCTTGAATAAATTTGTCAATATCATCATTACCACTACTCCAATTTTTGAAATTTTGTTGAAAATGTTTTGCATTACATAAGTTACACCAACTAATACCAGTTTTAGGTTGATTGCATTCTTTACATAAACCATATGTTTTATAATGTTCTCTTAATTTTTTATTTAATATTAGTTTATCAATTAACAATTCTTGGTCTTCAGTTAAATTATAACGGTTAAAATCTTTTATTTGTTCAAATACATCATCACTGAGATATTTTTGCTCCATAACGTTACAAAATTAGAATCTTTGACAGTGTCAATACAATTTAAAATAAAAAAAAAAAAAAATTTTAAAAAAAAAAAATTCTTATTTTACGCCTATAAATTTTGTGTATCATTTTACAGTATCCAGTGTAACTTTTAAAATCATGCAGCTGGGGTGGCTGCTGTATTACGATAACCTTATCTGTTCTGTCATCAATCACATGCTTTTAATATGAGCGAAAATGAATATCATGTGTTGATTAATTTTTTTTATTGAACAATTATATTTAATTTATATTAATTAACTAAAAAGGTTTGAAATAAAATTTCTTAGATTTTTTTTAGGTTATATATTTAAAATTAATACGTCAAGATTATTGGAGGATAAAAAAAAATAGCATAAACAAGAAAAAAATTGTGGATATACTTGACAGTGCCTGCTCAGCTTATCCGAGTCTAATTTATTATTTTCTAGATTCATAAACTTAAAAACTTCTACATGCTGTATTGTTTTCTTAATGATAAATTATATATGGTTATATCCCAACTTTTCATGATAAAAAAATATTAAAAATTCGGAATAATTTCTGTCAATTTAATTGACAGAGTTTCGAATTGTTTGAGTAATATACTGGACCCAGCTACATATTCTGATTCCTTCCACAGATTGTTTTATAAAATCTTGCTATTTAAACTTTGATCTTCAGCAATTATACCAAAGCTATTGAAGTATTTCTGGCAGCACTATTTGGCTAGAGTTATTGCCGATCTCGATGACACTGGCAGTTTCGAAATCAAATGTCAAAAAATGAATTCTTTTATTTTTGCTAAAAGATTATTTTTACAACGTGATCTCAATTTAATTTGGACATGTATTGATAGAATAAAATCAATTTTTTTGGTCAAATTTTTGAACTAGTCAATGAATGTATTATTCGTAATCCATTAAAATTNATTATGAATAAATCTTTTTAATTTGTACTACTACTTGATGATCTTTAATTTCCGTCTGTTTATAGAGCTTTGAATCAACCAGCCCAATAAATCTCAACTAATTAAATGGTGTTAAACCTAACAATAAATAGATTGTTATTATGGGAACAAGTAAAAATTTTTCTGAGGTTTCTTGATTGCTATCAATAAAAACAATATTAAATTATTCAAAAACATGATCATAATACAACTTTTAAAATGATTATATCGATAAATTATATTGTATAATTTAAAACATATGAAATTAATGTTAATAATACTTGGTGTAAAATGTTTATTATGCTATGTGAAGGGTGTACTTCTAATAAGTCCATTGTTGGAAATTAATTTTTTACAGAATTGACGTAAAAATGAAATAAAAAACACTATTTCTTAAGCTTATGACCCCCTTATTATAAGTTATTTTAAAAGAGGTGATTTAAATCTAATTGAAATTGAAATTTGTGAAAAAATGGTTAGTACAAACTTTATTAATCAAACTGTTTTAATTTATTCCTTCCACATGTTTCCATTAACATATGTCATAATAATTGACTTAAACTGGATGTTATTAAAGTGAAGTTCAATTTTTTATTGTAAATAAATTTTAAAAAATTTCTTACTTTATGATTGAGATTAATGTTGATATCAAAATATCAGAAAGATCAATAAGAAAAAAAATACACATTAACTTAGGAATATTAGAAAAGTTGTTTTTTCTTTAATGCAAGGTAAAGGTAAGAAGGTTTTTTTTTTAATACTGTACAGTGATTATACCTCAAATTTTGCTGCATCAACAATTTGGATAAGAATATTTTTAATCTTTGCACATTTCAATTATTTTTCTTCACATTTATAATGTTAATAATTAGGGTTCTTTTGATTTCTTTTATACATATTGAAATATATTGATTTCTCAATTTCATCCTTTAATTTTTTATCTTAATTTCATCCGTTGATATTTACCTTTTCTAAAAAGATATCTAAACCCAATTATTGCAGGCATCTTATCAGTAAAGTAAGACAAATATTTTTCATTTAAAGATATAAACACACATGCTTTGTTTATATTTCTGTATAACTAGACTCCCAATTAAAATTTTTACGTTACCGGAATAAATTTACAATATATATACTGTATTTTAAATAAATGTCTTCGCGTATTAGGTTATTTAGGTAATACTAGCGAGTAAAAAATTGTCATTTCCTAAAATGTACAGAATTGAATAACCTTTTACAAGAACCTCGACAATGCATATAGAGGTCAGGTAAGGTGCAGCCAAAAAAAAAATTTACTATAAGCTCCATGCATTTTTTTAGGTCGGAATTACAATAATACCAGTCAGTGCCTAAAAAAAAGACTGTTTGACACTATCTATAAAAGGAAATATCTACATGATTATTTGGCCCATTCTACGCAAATCAAACCCTATGTATAGCTATAAAACGACATTGGAAAATTTATTAAAAAAAATTGCAAATATATCGTTTTTGGTTGAGACAACCTATTTGTTACACAATGCATAATATCGAGTGTCAATTAATGTGTGATGATTAATGCAGTGAACTTCACGTGCATTAATCAAAAACGGATACATTTGCGAAAAATTTATTTATTTGTATAGTATGTAACATTACACAAAGTAATAAATAAAAGGCTAATCGTTCCCACACTTCACAAACTTTTATTCAAAAATGTCGAACGAAAATTATAATATTTCTGAATTTATTGATTCAGAAAATACTATTGTTTTACCAGATTCAAATATCATAAAATATGAATCCTCTTCAATATTCTTTAAAGAATTATTACAAGAATTAAATATATATCTTTTAAATTTGGATATTACAGAATATTATAAATTAAAAGAATTTATAAATAATTTTTTATTCGAATATGATTTAGATCCTAAAGATGTATTTGAAATTATGACAAATAATTCTCAAAATATTTTTTGTTATTCAAGTTTAATTGGATATTTTTATCAATATGGAATTGGATGTGATATTGATGAAATTAAAGCATTTGAAATATTTTCTAATGCTATTAAAATTAATCAAAAAGCAGAATCAAATCAATTTTCCTTCGATCAAAAAAATGATATTGAAAAGTTAAATGAAATAATTTTACAATATTTTTATTCTTTATTTCTTTATAAAGATATTATTTTATATAGAAGGAATAATTACAAATTACATATTAAAAATGCTAAAAAAGGAGATAATGTATCACAATATTATATAGGTAATTATTATTATTATTCCGAACAAAATTGTTATAAGGCATTTGAATGGTATTCAAAATCATCAGAAGGAGGAAACATTAAAGCAATGAGTAGATTGGCCTATAATTATTACAACGGATATAGTGTTATTATGGATAAAAAGAAAGCATTTGAACTTAATTTAAAATCTGCAGAAGGAGGGTATAAAGATGCATCATATTATGTGGGAAATTGTTACTTTGATGGAACAGGCATTTTAAAAGGTGAAATAAAAGCTTTTGAATGGTATTTAAAAGCTGCAGAAAAAGGTGAAGCTTATTGTCAATATTTAGTGGCAATATATTATAATGATGGAAAATATATTCCAAAAAATAAAGAAAAAGGATTTTATTGGAATAGAAAAGCCGCAATAAATGGTATTATTGAAGCTCAATATAATATAGCAAAATATTATCTTGACAACAAGAATAAGACGAAAGCATTTAAATGGTATTTGAAATTAGCTAATAAAAATAGAAAAAGAGCAATTTATTTAGTTGCAAAATTTCATAGAGATGGCATTGGAACTCGTAGAAATTTGCATGAAGCTGCAATATGGTTTAAGAAATCTGAATTTAACTCGCTTATTATCTTAAATGATTTTTTGAATGGTTCAGATATTTATACTTATAGAATAAAATTATGAATTTTTCTTTATTTTTTTTTTTTATTCTCAATATTTATTTTCTTAGACATTATTAGCTTTTTAAAATAAAAGGTAGTTCATAAATGAACTTGTTGCAGTAAATTAACCTAGTTTGATTTTGGAACATGAGTTTTGATAATGTGAGAATAATGCTGATTTTAAAAATACAGAAAGAGTGCAAAAGTTATTCTCTATTTTAAAATTTTTAAACGCAAGATAAAGAAGTTTTTTTAAAATTTGTTGCACCAATGATTTGGATATGAATATTGTTTCTTTACACGTCACGATTATTTTTCATAATGTTAGTAATTTCTTTTATATATGTTGAATATATTGATTTTTCCATTTCATCTACTCATTTCGCCTCATCCGTCAATGTTTGCTGATTATTTCTTTTTTGATTTTTTTTTTTGTCTTTTGTTGCAGGCAATTATCAGTAAAACAGGACAAATATTATTTGTTTAAAGATAGATCCAATATAAACATAAAGTATTTGTATCTTTTCCGGTTTAATTTACGTTATCAGAGTAACCTTATAATAATACTGAAGGCAAAATTTTTGTACAATCGTACTGTATGTAACATTATACAATAAGTATAAATATTATCGAACGAAAATTATAATATTTTCAAGATTATTGATTCAGAATATACTATTTCATCAGACTCAAATATCATAAAATATGGATCCTCTTTTACATTCTCAACATTCTTTAAAGAATTATTTACAAAAACTAAATAAATATCTTCTAAATTTGAATATTTCAGAATATGATAAATTAAAAGAATTTATAATAATTTTTTATTCGAATATGATTTAGATCCTAGAAATTATGACAAGTAATTCTCAAAATATTTTTTGTTATTCAAGTTTAATGGATATTTTTATCAACATGGAATTGAATGTAAAATTGATGAAATTAAAGCATTTGAAATATTTTCTAATACTATTAAAATTAATCAAAAAGCAGAATCAAATCAATTTTCCTTTGATCAAAAATGATATTGAAAAGTTAAATGAAATAATTTTACAATATTTTTATTCTTTATTTCTTTATTTGTTTTTGAAAATTTTCATATGTATCTTTTGGAACAACAAATTCATGTTGTTTTATATCATGTGTTCTTCCTACAGTCATTTGAAATGTAAAATCATAATCTTCTCCAATATAAATGGCATCGATGGTTTCGAAATTGGTTTACATCTTCAATGTCATCTACCATGTAACAACTTTTTATTGTAATCTAAGAAAGTTTTGGTTTTTTTCCTTCTCATAGAATTTTTTTTCTAGTGAGCATGTAAAAATGTTTTGCCGGCACTGAGTTCATTATGTGCAATAATCTCAAACATATATCCACGTATAGAACCTAATGATGACACAGAAGCTGATGCAAAGACAAATTTGTATGTTTCTTCTTTGTAGAATTCTTTTAGTCTCGCAAAAACTTTGTCACCAACAATTGATGAAGCAAACTTTAATTCACAAGAAGTATAGGAGGATCTGACAAAGGTGTGCCCATTGATAATGATATTCATTGGCTCTTCATTAGTATAAATATACACTAAGTTATGACTATAATCATCGCCTTCACTAAGTGTGTCAATATATCTGAATATGTTAGTGTTAATATTGTTAACAGAATCCGTAATCATTTCATCAATCTCAAATAATGTTGTGTATTTGAAGACAATCTTGGAATACTACCACATAACTGGTAAGATTCATGAAGATTATCCTTTGAAAATTTAGGATAGATTAATAATTGACATTCATCCAATTCAGCCTTTGACCAAATCTGCATGTATAGTTTGATTGTAATATTCACTGGTTTGCAAAAATTTTTTATGTGCAAATCCTTTGGTGATGATACCATAAGTTTTTCAGCATCAAAATCATGATTTACCCTGGGTGGTTTGCCATCAATTATACACCATACATTGTCTCTTTCTGAACTCCACCATAGTCTTCATTTTGAACCCATTCCACATTAAAAGCATTCAACTTATCATGAGTAATCAGGTATAGGTGCGGTAACTACTGTCATCTACCAATAATTTGAAACCTTCCTTTAACAAACACTCATCATATAAAGTCCAAAAAGTGTTTTGGGTTCCCAATAAGCAAAAACGCTTATATTTCTTGTTTTCGAGGATGGTGTTCTTGAAACATTCATAACAACGGTACTTATAAATATGTGTTTCGTATTCAGTTCCTGGAAATGGTGGAAGGATAATCCCTTCATTGTTCAAGTCTACATCAATAGCGGTGCGTGCAAATATTATTTATTTAAATTCACAGATACGTGATAAAGAACAAAAAAAGATTTAGTCATAGCATCACAAACAATAGTAATGGCAAATATTTTTATATAACATACCAATATTATGAAGCAAATTCTGTAAAATACCTTTTTTTCTTCTTCTGTTTTGCAACTTGCAAGGATCAAGCATAATTGTCTTCTTAATTTATTAAATAACTTTTAATTTAATAATTTCTAGACTAAGTTCATTGATCCTTTCGTAGATATCAGACATATTTTGGTTTTGATTGTAAGAAGTAAATATAATAAATGAAAAAAAGAGTGTTAGATTTATTGATATATATATGATTCAGAATAAACTTTTATTAAACTTCATTGATTATTAATCGAGAATGCATTTTGTAAGTCCGAACTCTGAAGTATAAGGTTATTATTCTTATTATAAACAGTTTCATCAGTTGATTGATTAAATTAATAATTACGGTTTTGCCCGCCTTAATATAAACAAATTTTTTTTTTTTTTAAAAAAATAATAAATTTTTTAAAAAATTTTTTAACAACTTAAAATATTATACACCTACTTTACTTCCTATCACTTCTTTCATTATTTTTTTAAATACAGCCACCTCCGCCTTGGAGATTACCTCTTGAGATAAACGGAAAGGACAAAAACGGGTTTCCTTTTTTTTTAGAGACAACTGCTTTGAAAAGAGGTAAATGTAAAGGAGGACTGGAGGAGGGTCTCTTTACAAGAACGTTGCTAACGTTCTTCTTTTTCTTTTTTTTTTTGACAATGCCTTAGAAAATAATTTTTGAAGTAAATTGAAAGGAGGGAGTCCAGATCTCTTTATAGAAATGTTACTTACGTTCATCTTTTTTTTGGGACAACCATCCTTTAGATACTATTTCTGAGGTAAATGAAAAGGAAGGTTCAGATCTTTTTACAAGAACGTTACTAACATTCTTTACTTTATTTTAAGGAATAATGCCTTGGAAAATAATTTTCGAAGTAAATTGAAAGGATGGAGTCCAGGTCTCTTTGCAAGAACATTATTAACGTTCTTCTTTTTCTTTTTCTTTTTTTTGGGATAACCTCTTTGAGACTATTTGAATGGTAATTGGAAAGGAGGGAGTCTCTTTACAAGAACATTTACTCTTGATTTTTGTAGAATGGACTCTTGGATCATAGATTCGACTTGGAAGGTGTGTTTTAAACAGAGATAGTATTTTTTTTATTTTTAGGATATTTACTAACATTTTGTTATTATAGGATGGACTCTTAAAATGTGACTTCCAGAACTTGCTTTGCAGAAACCTATGATTTGTTACCATGCAGTTAAGAAATTGCTATCAAATCACAATAATCTATTATCCAACATGTGGCGACATGGTATCAAACTATCTCGTGAAATTGTTAATAACATATTTTTACAAAGTTGTAAAATGCTATTAAATAAGTGGTAAATAGGTGATGATTAGGTGGTAAATAATATCGAGAATTAGTAGTGAAAATTAATTTAAAATATTTCTTAGATGTATTAAATATTATTTAGCGATAAATCTGCCAATTTATTTTATTTATATTTTTTATATAAATTTTATTCTATATGATAATTTTTAATATCAGAAAAAGCCTTATGTATCATGTGATACACGTGACATTATAAAATAATTATAGTTTGATCTAAACTTTTTTTAACTTAGCGATCAGAAAAAAAAAACTCTCCTGCTTTTCCCCCTACCAAATAAATTCCGCAGTAACCAAAAATTTTATTATGTTTTTATTTACAACCGGCTGGCTTTCATGACAAAAGTCCACGAAACTATATACAAAAGTTCCTCGCGCTTCCCTTAGGCTGTCGCCAATTACGACTTCCACTGCCTGGTTCGCTTACATATCCTTCCACGGTTACAAAAAAAAATTTTTTTCAAACGGCTGGCTTTAAAGACTAAAGTCCACGAAACTATGAATATCTGTGCAGGTTGAAGAGTCACAAATATTATTGTTAGGGCAATATTACTTCTTTTATTTGTTTTATATATTTGCCTATATTCAAAGTGTTCGTTTTTTCTTTTTTGCTTTTTTTCTTCATATTATAGAATTTTCCTTTTTTTCCTTTTTTTTCGTCAAAAAATTTTTTATTTTTATCATGTGATTTTCTTTGTTTAAATAGTTGCTTATTTTAGACTGTAGCTCTTTCAGTTGCACCAATCAATTCTTTTAGCAATCAATTTGTTGTTGACATGATGGTCATTTTTCTTTTGTAGTATATCTACACAATTAAAATAGGGTGGATCATTCCTCACCTAACAGCGTTTACGTGAGGTGGTAGATAATTTTATCTGCTGAAAGAATAACGTGATGTGTGTCATATATTCCTTTTTCCCTGATCACATGACAGTAGCTTAGGCTAATATCTCTTAAAGAGTAGCAGCTGTCAGGTTTTTCTAGACATAGATATAGAGTAGCGATTATATATAGCAGGTTTACCATGGTTTATCTGTCTTCATAATCTTTTCCTGTATCTTTGCTGTACACCTTAAAAATAAAAATAAAATAACTTAACGATCATTAATATAAAAATAAACTATTTTTAACTTTTAAACATTTTTTTCTAACAAAAATCTTTCCTTTTGCCCTTTACCTTTCATTTTCCCCATTTCTTTCCTTCTTTTTCTCTTCATTCTTTCTTTCCTTCATTGTTTTATATCTTTTTTTTTTTTTTAAAAAAAATTTTTTTTTTTTTTAAAAAAAACTTTTTTTTTTTTTTTTTAAAAAAAAAAAAATATTTTTTTTTTACAGTTTTTTAACCACTATATTTTTAATTTTTTTTTTATAAAAAGATAAATTTCATTTTTCTTCCTTCATCCTTTCCTTCTTCTCTCATATTTTATTTAAAAAAAAGTTGAAGAGAACCCACAAAAATAATCAAATTCTATAATGATATAACATTTCAATTTTTTCTTTTTCTTTAGGCAGCTCCCTCAGTCTCCTATGTGACATTTCGTAAGTTTTAGAAAAAATTTTTTTTTCTTTAATTTATTTTAACAAACGGTCACTAACAGTTCATTTTTTTCAGGTAATTCTTCAAATCTCTTTGGACACATGTGATTTCATTTTTGGTAAGTTTTTTTCTCTGTTTTAGTTTATTTATTCTAACAAAACGTACATTAACTTCAATTTTATCTTTTTTTTAGATAGGCTGGACAATGGGAAAGAAAATCAGAGTATATACTACAATTTTAATATTTGTTTACTATAATTTAAACATGCATTTAATATAATTTAAATATACATTTACTATATGTTTTCAATTTCAATACTATTTTTGCACGAGCCGGTTAAATCAGGTGATGATTTCCTTAATATGCATCAACTTTATACATATGATCTGTGTAAACTTATAATCAAGATTTGGTTACCATATGGTATTAAATCTTTACGATAAGTTCTATGATAAAGTTTTGATATAGTTACAATATGGTTTCAATTTTAAAAGTTTCTGCAAAGTGAGTCATAGGCGGGATGTTTCAATTTCGCTCGTTGCAAAAGTGATCAACATTACAAATTGTAACGTGCACATGACTAAAAAATTGATTATAAATTTTTTGATCAGAATCCAAAAAAAAATTTCTTTACCTTTCTCAATCAAACATCCGCTTTCATGAATTTCTACAAGCTTAACGAGGTTGAAGACTGGACGTGCATGAATGTTACAGAGCATTATCATGCGAAATTAGAACAAAAGGATTGGATAAGAGTACTGGACAAAATAAAAAAAAAAGATCTTTAGGCTGTTGCATCTTTGAATTCAAGTTTTGATATGAAACGCAAAAGAAAAGCTCAAAGCATTCTTGACTGCTGGAAGGTTTGTTTATTATTAGTAATATAAAGTTTTAAGTGATTTAGGAAAAACTGTGACTGTCAGTCTATAGTTATGAACTGTTAGTTCTTCCTTGAGCGCAAGCTGTGACTGTTAGTCCACAGTTATGAACTGTACTGTTAGTTTGACATTTTAAGCACAAGCTGTGACTGTTAGTCTACAGTTATGAACTGTTAGTTCAACACTTTCTTAGTTTTATACATTTATACAATGTTTCTTGCAGGTACTACTAATTCAGTATTTTAATTTTATTAAGAATTGGATTAAGATGAAAGATAATACACATTTTAACATCAAGGTTCATCAGGTGGGATTCCAGCCTGAAAAATTTATGAGAAAAAAAAAGCATGAGTAACAATATTTTCAATTAGATAGTACAGCAAATTTCTCAGGACCGGGAACAATATATCCATTTATAATATCGATAATCATTGTTTAACTGAAAACATTGCTGAGATGATGGAGAGAATACTATAACACAGGAGAAAAAGGTGAGATCAGCAGGTCACTCTTTTATTATTTTTGGATAATAAATAATTTAATATTTTTCTTCCCCTTTGACAAAACTCACAGCAAAAGAGGCAATGCACGTGGGTTTCATATATTCGTCATTCATTATTGCCATCTGCTATTAACATATTATCATTCATTTGGCTCAAGTGAACCAATTGCGGATGCTGAAAACAATCTGTTTTTAGAATCAGAGAATAATTTGGATGAAAAAAAGGTATGATAATTATTGAAATAAATATCCTAGGAGTAGAATAGTCACCAATAACATATCAACAAATAATTTGGCATGATTCTTTTTAGGCCAAGTCTAAATCACAATCTATCTCTTCACCTGAAAATAATGAGAATTCTCCTCTGACTCAACAACCACGAACTAAAGACGAATCTCAACAGTGTGTAATGATGATGAATCATATGACAAAGAATCCTCTAATTTGTATGATGAAGATCACTATTATACTTCAAATTGCGAACTATCTGAGGTAATTTAGCCTTTATTTTGTCTGCACATAAAATATATTCTAATTACTTTCCAATCTTTCAGGAAGTGAAGCATTTGGACACGAATAATGTATTAATTCGGAATACCTTTCTTGAAGTTCTACATCAATTCTATCCAGAGATCTTGAATTAGGAAAAATAATAATAGATTCGAATCTATTAAATGGAATAATCAATTTAACCAATTCTAGTATGAAGAAAAGCATACGATCAAAGTTGAATGAAGAACAGCAAACATAGTTTAACCAGGTGCTAGAAAAACAAACTTGGGACATAACTCCTGAGTTTAAAGATTACTGCAGTCAATTTACGGAGGATATGTGTGACTGTTGTTAACCTGAAACAGTTCGTCATCCAAATTAACTATGAATATCTTCAGAGATTTTTTATTATTTAAAGTTACTCGGAGAAACTTTACAAGATAGTCATTAGAAAAATACAAATTGAGAAGTTAAAGCTACCTAATTCAAACTTTCGTTAAAAACTAAATAACACTGCCCAATTAAAATATTAACCTTCTCCCACTACGATCCCAGCTGTATCCCGTCTAATCTTTCAGAATGGGCCTCAGACTTGGGACCATCTAATGTAAGAGGTAGTACTATCCTCCTTACCCAACCCATGTGAGTAAAGGTTGTAAAATTATCTGTCATTTTATTCTCCGAACCATCATTGCATTTCACAAAACATAGTCAAGTAATACCTTTTGCCGAGTGGGACTCTTCCGGTTAGCATCAGCTTAAAACACTCCTTCTATATCCCCCAGAAGGAGGGCTTAGGTTCCCAGTTGTGACATACATCAACCTGACGGTAATTAAAAGACCTATGAATTGTTAGTTAGGTAGCATCCACATGACCAACTTATAGTTGTGAGACGAAACTATAGTTGGGTAATGACAAAAGTCAAAACCAAAAACTGTTGAAAGTCTAAACGTTTTGACAGGTTTCGACGGTTTAAATGGGGCATTGAAACGTCGAAACTTCGGCGAAACTTCTGACCAATCAAAATCAGTCACATAACGGTTTTCCGATAACTCCTAAATGAATGAAAAATAAAAAGGAAAGTCATTTTAGTTATGTAATATAACCTTAAATTTAATATAAAGGAATTAATCCATTTAATGATACATTACCTCTGTGAAGACAAAAGGAAAGAAATAATCAGCAACGAAGTCTTAACAAAATGATGAAAAAAAAGTAGAAAAAAAGAAAAAGAATTAAAGAAAACTTCCGTTTACCCGCAGCTATGCAGTATTCTGTAGTCTGTATAACTGAACCGAAGACGGAAGACCTAGAAAAAAAAGCAACTATTTAACGAAATGATGAAAAAAAAAGTGGAAAAAAAGAAAAAGAATTAAAGAAAACTT
>QKYT01000044.1:329156-341488 GCA_003550305.1 Glomus cerebriforme | reverse complement strand
TTTTTACACCCTCGTTATTATGGTAAGTCATATTAATATAAATTTTATAATTTCTTTATTTAATATCTTAATTTAATAATTTAATATTAATTTATTGTTTTATTTTAGGTAATGGTATAAATCCAAGTAAATTTCATAGTATTACTGTTAAAGCAGCGCAAATTTGNAAGGATATNGGGCATGATCAGNAATCATGTGNAAAATTGCTTACTCAAATGNGAAAATACATGAAAATGAAAGCACCATTTAATCAAAGCTATAACTATAAGTCTGATACACTGATCATTTGGTAGGAAACTGCACAGAATACAAAGAAGAGTGGGAATTGCAAGCTTTAGCACTTCGGCTCTTCTCCATAACTCCTCACAGTGCTTCCTGTGAGCGTTCCTTTTCAATTTTAGGATGGTTTTATGGTCAAAGACGTGCTAAATTAGCTGTAGATCGAGTAGAAGGTATGTGCAAATTGCACACTTATTACATGACAAATGCCAAACGAGAATTACCTCATTATGCAATTGATACTTCTGAGAATTCATTACNNGAAAAAATGATAAATACTATTATGGAAATTAGTGATGAGTTACTGGGAGAAGATGATTTTGAATTTTTGTATGATGAAAATGTGATAGATATGGTTATAGATATGTCTCAAACTTATAATTTAAATGTTATTTCAGATGTAGATATTGAATCTCAAATTTTTAATATGGAAAGAAGAGAATCTGAGGATGAGACAACAGTTAATCAAAGAAGACAAACTGTTGTATTGGATCCAGAACGTGAAGATTACGATATTGAGGCATTAATAGCAAGAGAAATGAATAATGATAATGAATTATAAATTTATAATGATAATTTTATATAGTAAAATAGTAAATTTTATTTTTTTTTTTTTAGTAATTTAGTTATTAATAATACAGTATACATAATAATTACAAACTATAATAATTAATAAATAATACGATTAAATAAATAAATAAAGTTTCGGTCTATATTACAAAATTCTAAAAAGTAGTTTCAATATATGTAAAGTTTCGGCCAGAGTTTCAGTTTTCGGTACTAGATTCGGACTATGGTTTTGGACTTTCGGATTCAGCCATATCCTTAGGAGGTTTTGGCTACAAGTATAATTTCATATAATTTTTGCTTAATTTTTATGTTATTTTTATATTATTTTTACATAAAAAGATAAGAATTTTGAACTTTTATATACTTTTATAACACAATATATAGATAATGGATAATATAATTGAATTAACTAAAAGTTTGTTTGATTCAAGTTTATTCTCATTCTTATTCTTATCCTCTTCATTTCTTATTCTTTTCTTCTTTCTTTATCAATTTAAATACTAATTTTTACTTAGCAATTAATATAATTTCTATAGTTTTTTAAATTTATTTATATATATATTATTTTATAGAAAGAAGTTTATATTTGGGTTGATTTAAAGTTACAAAATGTATATAAAATCAACAATAAACTTATATGGGTTAAACAAGATATAGAGAAAAATATAATTACCAAGCTACTTCTACCTTTTTATAAATTAGTTAACAAAAAGTATAATATTTTAAACAATGTACTATTAAATATGCTTTATAAGCATTGGTATTCTTGTTATTATGTAAGTAAAATTAAAATACAAGAGGAGACATAAATAAAACAAAATAAAAGAAAAGTAGCAAAAAATACAAGAATGCAAGAAGTAAGTAATTATTGAAATTAAATTTTAGTTAAAATAGTTTTTAATTTATATTTTATTTTATAATTTATATTAGAAAAAAGAAGAAGAGCAAAGGCTATAAATTATCTATTAAAGAGTAATAATAAATATATTAACAAATATCCTGAAAAGGATCTTGTAAATATATTAAATACTATTATTTAGAAAAATGGAAAGAAACAGACCTTAAAGAAGAATGAATTATAATATAATATACAGTAGTTGAAAATGATATAATTATTGAAGATGTTATTAAAGAAAAGACAATTTCATTATATGTTTATAAAAAGTAGTAATATTCTTCAACAGTATATATATTTTTATTTATTATTTTAGTTTACAAAAATATAGTATTAATTTACAGTCAGACCTCCATATAGTCACCTAATTGGTTCTCTCAAAATTGGTAATTGTATAAAAGTGTGTTTATATAAAGATATTAAAATTAAAAATTTCTTAATTTTGGCTAAAATTAATAAATTATAATTTAGATATTTTCATTTTCATTTAATAAAAAAATTTTGCTAATTTTTGCATATGTAATATTTATTCTTAAAAAGGAAATTGTAATTACGTGATATGGTAATTCTAACTAAAATTATTTTATAACTAAAATTATGGTAATTATGTAAAGGTTTATTTATTAATAAAAATAATATATATGTTTAAGATTATAAGGTGATAGTGACTATAATTGATTTGTGATTGTATAAGGGTAATTTAATATAATTTAAAACTGTTTTTTAAAATTGGATGCTTATAAAGAGTTGTGACTATATAGGAGGTAACTATATAGAGGTCTGACTGTATTTTATTTATTTAAACTTCAGTATTTATTATATAAGCAAATTGATCTAACTGTTGAATTAATAAAAAAAAATAACCAATTTTAAATCACAAGAAAGTATATCACCTATTAGTATTAGTATACTAAATTGATATCTAAAATAAAAGCACTTGAAAGGTTTAATCATTTAACTGATAATATTTCAGTATATAATAAAGGTATTTAAGATTATGATGATAATAATAATACTGATGATAATAATAATTTAAAAAGAGAAAATTCTGGTAAAAGAAAAAAAAGTAGATCTAAAAAGAAAAAAATCAAAAAAATCAAAAAAATAATTTTTTTTTACTTTTAATTTTTAAACAATAAAATTATTTTAGTAAAATATAAAAATGTGATTATAAGTGACAAAATATTTATAAATTATTAGTATTTAATAAAATAATTTACATATTATATTATTTAATATAAAATATTAGTATCTGATATATATTAAATAATATATCAGAAACTAAAAGTTTAGATATCAGGATTCTAGTAAATTATATTTTAAAATATATTTTAGTGTAAACAAATTGGGTATCTGATATGGGTATTATTAGATAAAAATATCTGATATGTATATAATAAGTGACTGATATATAAAATATAATATATATAAATTTTACATATATTGGATACCCTATATATATCCAATAGTATTAATTTTAACCAGTGATTATTAAAAAAAAATAGCCAAAAATTTATTAAAAAAAGTAATTTATTTGACTTAAAAAGAATATTGTAAAGAAATAAAAAAATATTTATTCAGAAATCATGAAGATTATACTAATAATTTTACATTAAAATTATGAAATGTAATATATATATATGAAAAATATTTTTATAAAAACATATGTTTTAGTAAAATTAAAAGGTTTGTATTATTTATCTGATTTTTTTTAACCAATAAGTTTTATTTATTTTCTGTTAGATTCTAAAACAAATTAAAAGTAATAAAGGAATATTAACAACTAAAATCAGAAATGCAGTATTTTTTATATTTAAAAAATAGTAACTTTCATTCTATAAAGTAAGATAAATATATTACCTATAGTTATAGATAAATAAAAGAATAGAACAGTTATAAAAAATTGGTATAACAAATTATTTAAACTGATAAATGCAAATAATAAAAAAATTAATAATAATACTTTGTTAAAAATTAGGATCAAAAATATTATTAAAAAAATTTGATTACTTTTTGATCACTTAAAATCCAAAATGACTTATATAATATGCATAATCAAAAAAGTTTGGTTAAAAAAATCAAAAGAAGACAAATCCTTTTCTAATATTCAAATTGCTTTCATAATAGCAATTTTAAAAAGTTAAAGATCTCTAATATATAATTGAATGAAAAAAATATAAAACTAAGAATAAAATATTATTTAAAAAACTTAGTAAGTTTAAGTTTTATGAAATAATACTATTTTTATTTTTCTTAAAAAAAAATTTTTTAGAAAAAAATTTTAAAAAGTAATTTTATTAAAGATAATAAAAATCATAAAATTAATATAAAAAAAATAAATACATAAAAGATAGAGAAAATAAAATTGAATAAAATAGAGATAACAGAAAAGGTGAGAAAAGTAATAAAAAAGATAATGAAAAAAGTGATGAAGATAAGGAAGAAGGTAATGAAAGTGAAAAAAAAATGATAAAAATAAAAAAAATGGTAAAAATAAAGAAGGTTAGTGAAAATGAAAATAAGAAAAAAGCTAAAAAAATTGAAGGTATGAATGAATATAAATATGAAAGTTCTACTGATAAAGATGAAAAATTAGTAATAAAGGAGTTAAAAAAAATATATAAGAGAATATAATATAATAGAAAAATATTACAAATCATCAGTGGTGATCATCACCAGTAATTATATAACTTTATATATGTAATAATTCATCACATTCCCAGTTTACAATTTTTACTATTTATTTCAGGGATTTAGAATTTTTTCAAGATGTAAAAGTTTATTTGTCACATGTTAATCGTCATATTCTTAATTTTGGCCAAAACTTTAACACTAGCCAGAATTTTTTTTATAGATATTTAGGTAACGTTATACAATCCAAAAAAAAAGCAATTTTATTTCTCTTCAAAATTAAAATTTGTGTTATATAAGATTCCAAAAAAGAAAATTATTTATCAATCACTTAAATTTTAGCTGAAATTACCAGAATTACCAAATTTGAAAACACCGGTGATAATCATCACTAGTGATAAATAGCAAACTTCAATATAATAAACATTAAATATATTATTATTATTATTATTTATTAATATATTTTTTCAAAGCTACTAACAGTTAGATTTGTATATAAAATAAAATACTAATATTAGATTATATATAAAATTGCAAAGTATTATACTATATAAAATGAAATATTATATAATTATATTTCATAAATATTTTGAAGTATTATATAGTATTTTAAAATGATATTATGTATCATAATATAATAGAGTATTACACTTAAGTAAGATTATAAAATATTTCACTATATAAATCATTAGAGTATTACATTTCATAATCTTTTAATAGGATTGTAACCTTACAATATTACAAGAACATAGATTTATAAAATACTTTATACTAAGTAAATTTTTAATATTAATTTTATTTAAATTTTTTTTTTTGAAAACAAGATGAAATACAACCATCTTTATTAATATAAATCAGTAAGCATTACTCGATTTACTAAAGAATATTGGTATTATATAATACCCTTCATCATAATATGAAAAAATATCACTTATCATACTTACACAATATAAGTCCTTAGAGTGAGAACTGAAACAAGACCCACTTTTAAGGTTGCTTGCCTAAACCTCTTCAAAATCTTACGATTAGTTTTATCAAAATTTTACTATAGATTTATTATAGTTTTGGCAGAGTTTCGGCAGTTTCAGTAATTATAATAGGTTTTGGCAGTTTCGCTTTTCTCCAGAGTTTCGCCAGTTTTTTAATATAACTTTAATATAGTTTCAGCAGAATTTCACTTTTTGACAAAATGCCATCTTACTTAAATCTCTAGATTTTAGCAAGCAACCTTACCCACTTTAGATAAAATATGCTTTGATTTTCTCCTATATCCCAGTATTAATACCAAAAATAATCAGTCTTCCTGAATTTCCTTATTAACTTAAATATCTTTCACCCAGTTTGTTTGAAACTTTCTTTAATATAATGGGTTTTCATACTAGCATAAAACATTGATGAGATTTTAAGATTGGATACTAGTGTTAATCTTCAGGACAAGAATATTCCAATTGGGTCTTTAAACTACAATTTGTTATAAATATCCCTACATTTCTAAGAAGATTTATAGAAGCTGGCTACTAGTATCAATTTCTAGGAAAAAAGAACTATCTAAAAGAACTAAACCTAAAAATTACAAGAAAGAAAAAAAAATCTAAAATACCTTTATTACTTCCTACCAAAATTAGTATTCAAGTCATCCTAACAGATGTTTCAGATAGTGTTCCGAATGGTTCTGGTTCAAACTGGGAACTGAACTGAAACTGGCCAAAATTCTGGTTTGGTTCGGTTTGGTTCCTGGAACTGAAACTGAAAAATTCAGTTTAGATCGAACCGAAATTTAATAAAAAAGTGAAAAATGCGAAAATTTGAATAATTTGGCATACACTGATCCATAAAATGTGAAATATAGCTCATTCGAATCATTTCAATGAGACGAATCGAATGGTAGTAAAAGCAAAATTCTAGCAGATATTTCGTTCACTATCGATGAAAATGTAAATTTCTTTAAGTATGATTTGCCGACGAAGTATCGATGTTAGAGACATGAATTTAGTGTCATTTGACGCGTCTCGATGAGACAATTCCAATGAGCTATAAAACGTCAACATTGGATCACTAGAAGAGGAGTAAAGTCAACGGTTCCAAAAATTCAGAATTTTAAATTTCAAAAATTTCAAAATGTCGAATCTGACATTATATTTGATATTGTGTACCATCCAGTGATCCAAAGTTGATAAAACATAGCTTGTTGGAATCGTCTATTCAAGACGCATCAAATGGTACTAAATTCAGATCTCTAGCATGATATATCAATGGCTAATTGTGTCCTAATGCTTTTATCTAATACATTATTAGTAGCGATTGATGAATTAATTTCAGAATATTAATTATAGTACCATTCTATGCGTCTTGAATAGATGATTCCAACAAGCTATGTTTTATCAAATTTGGATCACTGGATGGTACACAATATCAAATATAATGTCGGATTCGACATTTTTAAATTTTTGAAATTTAAAATTCTGAATTTTTGAAACCGTCGAGTTTACTCCTCTTCTAGTGATCCAATTTTGACGTTTTATAGCTCATTGGAAGCGTCTCATCGAGACGCATTGAATGACACTAAATTCATGTCTTTAGCATCGATACTTCGTCAGTAAATCGTACTTAAAGAATTTATATTTTTATCAATAGCAAACGAAATATTGATGCTAGAATTTTGCTTTTATTACCATTCGATTCGTCTCATTGAGACAATTCGAATGAGCTATATTTTATGTTTTATGGATCAGTGCATGCCGAATTATTCAAATTTTCGCATTTTTCACTTTTTTATTAAGTTTTGTTTTGATCCGAACTGAATTTTTCAGTTTTAGTTCCAGAACTGAACTGAACCAAAGTTTTCAGTTCAGTCTAAGAACTGAACTGAACTGTTCAGAACACTAGCTTCAGATGAATTGAGATGACTACTTATACTGTCTTATCTGAAGACCATCATTCAGTATTTAGTCTACCCAACCTTTATTCCAATAAGATTCTTCTAAAATAGAAAATAGGCCAATTCCTTAGAGTTCCAATCTGAGGATCGATGAATGGAATATTTTGGCAATTTACATGTGGATTTAATCAATAAAAGTAAGGATTTTTTTTCAGATACATTAAGACCATATCTCAATATACAATATAGTAAATTTAAAAGTATTGTTAATAATAAAAAAAAAGAGAAATTCAATTCAAATTGAATTTGTCATCCGATCAGATGGATTTTTGATCTGAGTTGAATTTCTTCTCTATTTTACAATTAAAACAGATTTTAATTCCACTATATTGCACATTGAAATAGAATCTGAAAATATCTCAAAAAAAATCTTAACTTTAATTGATTAAATCCATGTATAATTGTCAAAATATGTCCATTCATTGATCCTCAGATTAGAACTTTACAATTCCTAACAGTACTGTCAGATATTCTTCCGTGAATTAAGATGACTGCTTACCTAAAACACTAGTTAAAAACTAATCTATCTTACAAATATTTGTAAGATATCTGTAAGATAGATCAGTTTTTAACCAATGAAAGTAAATACGTACTTATGTATTATGACCGTCTAGCTTGTTTCTTTCTAAGAATCTTGATCCTTAATATATCTATTGCAAAAGAAATGATCTTATTCCTACCATCTATCATTTCAAGTAATCTATATTATATACTTGACCATGTGTCCCATGTCTTCTGCATCTTTTATTCTTTTTTTAAAAATTTTTTAACAACTAAACTATGATGTCACCTTAACCTTAAAGGACAATAAAAAGAGATCACCATCTGTAAAACAAATAACTAAGGGAATGTAATAATAAGAGAACCAATCATCAACAGATGATCAATTGTTAATCAAAATTTTTAGTATCTCCCTAATCTCATCAGAAGAACTACTCTGCAGTAGTTCTTAAAAATTTAAAGCTAAGGAGAAAAAAACCTTCTATAGTAGTATACAGAATATTTAAAACCAGTTTCATATTTTTCTTCATGAGCCTAAAAATCTTAATATTCTTTTACCTTTTCACCAATAAAAATGATATTATAAAATTATAAAAAAGTATTTTCTACTAAACTTATACTCCAGAAAAGACTCTTCCTGCTGT
Source organism: Glomus cerebriforme (assembly GCA_003550305.1). Lineage (NCBI taxonomy): Eukaryota > Fungi > Glomeromycota > Glomeromycetes > Glomerales > Glomeraceae > Glomus > Glomus cerebriforme. Next base: position 333,030 of record QKYT01000044.1, on the reverse strand, counting down.
GCCAAGCCCATGTGACAACTCTACAAAAAGTTGTTTACTACTAAAATATCATTATACTAGGTTTACTTCTGAGTCCACCAGAAGTAGTCACAAGTCTAACCCATCTGTCTTATGCTTATAAGAGGTATTTTAAAATGCCAAATGACTCTCCAGATATCAACTTAGAGAAAGACGTAAGTAGCTAAAAATTATCATGAACCTGACTTGTGAAAAAATTTGGTATACCAGAAACTATATTCCAAACTTTTTAAATTTTTTTAATTAACTTCAGCAGTATAAAACAACTTTTCCTAAAGCTAAAAGACTATTTTCTTAGTGCAAAATGGTAAAAAGATCAACTTTTCTTTTCAAAACTTTTTTAAAGAAATGGATGTAGGGATCAGCAAGAAGAATAATCCTATTAAATTCAATTTTATTTAAATTAAACCAATTTTATTTCAATTTATTTATAATTTTTTTTATTATTTATTAATAAAATTTGACTATTAAGACAAAAAAAAAAATTATTTATTACCAAGATGTATTATTAAACAGACTTTTTTTCAATTAAAATGCCTTAAATTTTTATTCTTTACTTTATAAAAATATTCTAAGTTAAATAAATCTTTCAGATAAATCTAATAGTTCTGAAAATTAAAATATAATTTTTCTTTAATATATTTTAAGAGATTTAAAGGTATACTCTTTATATAGTCAAATCAATTATTACTTCTTATTACAAAATAGTTTAATTAGATATACAGCTATATTAGATTTATAGTACAGGAATTTAGATTAGTTTTACTTTTTAGGTATCTATTTATATAAATCAGATAAATGTGAAATTTATTAATTTTATTTAGTTTGGTTTAATTATATTTTATTTTATTTATATATTTTTAATTTATTAAACAAAGTTTAACTATTAAAATAAAAAAAAAAAAGAAATTATTTATTAAGAAGATACTTTTTGGATACATTCCTCAGAACTGAAAAAAAAAGATGTGATTATAAAAAACCTATATGATGTGACTATAAAGGAGGTTTTTTTAATACCATCATTGAAATTTGAAAAGTTTTGAAAAATAATGAAGATAATTATAGAGATCATAGTTGAGAAGTACTTTATATATTATTAGTAATTTGGGCCAAAACATAAATGTGCTTATAAGAGGATGTGACTAAATAGAGAATACCTATAGAGAGGGACGACTGTAATTAGTTTGGTTATTATTTCTTATTACAAAATAGTTTAGTTAAATATGCAACTATATTTTTTTTTAAAAAAAATAAGTAAATATATTATTATATTTATTAAATGCTTTTTTTGAAAGTAATGAAATATATATTATAATTTACAATATAACTTTCACCTTCTAATACATGAAAAGCTATCACCCATTATACAATTGAATACATATATCTTCAAAGTGAGCCTATGTACCATAAGTCTTTTTAAATAAAAACTACTCAAATTCTCTCCTATATTTCAGTGCAAATACTAAAATACATATGAAGAAAATCAAAATTAATACTACTTTTCTATAAAAACTAATATCTAATGGTTCTGAAAAGAGGATCACTATGCTATGCAATGTGAACGTAGCTATGCAATGCTAATTCTGGATTAAGATGACTGCTTATATGAAACTTCTTATCTCTTATCAGACCCTATTTAAATATCTTTATCATAAATATACCTCTATAATATCTATTCTAAATAAGCCAATTCTAATGGTATAAGACTGCTTTCTTCCATTGGATTGAGATGATTACTTACACAGAAGCTGGTATTATGATGGGTATGCAACTATATTAGATTTATAACATAAGAATTTAGATTAGTTTTACTTTTTAGGTTTCTATTTATATAAATCAGATAGATGTGAGATCTATTAATTTTATTTAGTTTAGTTTAATTATATTTTATTTTATTTGTATATTTTTAATTTTCTAAATAAAGTTTAACTGTTAAGACTATATATATTTATTTATTATACATAATTTTGCCTACTTTACAATTTTACTTAAAGGGTTAAATAAGGTTTAAAATATTATTTTTAACTTATATAATATATAAAAGTGATGCACCATTTAAATTTTTTATAAAAATAAATATATGTGTTATTAATTATTAATTATTATCAATTATTAAATTTTTTTTTTATTATTATATTAAAAAAAAAAAGTTTTCTAAAACAATTTATAAATTTCAAGTAAAATTTTTTAATAGTTATAATTAAGTTTATTTATACAATATAGCATATATGATAGAACTTTAACATCTATAAATATACAAATTTAAAAACTAAAAATAAAATATTGTATAATAAAGTTTATTAATATAAAAATTATCATACTTTTTTCTTTGAGTTTGTAATGCAAAAATTACTAGTTTATTAATTTTTTTTTTTAGGTACTTAATAATAAAATTGTAACGTTTAAAAAATAAAACATTTTGATCCTAAATTAAATGTATATTTATATTAAATGTAAATTTGAACCCGTGACAAATAATTTCAATTTTGGCCCGATTTATGAACGATAAAAACTATATTAATTTTTTATTTATTTTAAAAAATGATGATCTTAATATAATGATTTAGAACGTGATATAATGATTTATGAAGAAAATTACGGTAAATTATGGTATTCAGGTAAAATAATTTATGTAATTCCTTTATACAAAGGTATATAAATTCTATCAAAAGGTTACGTAAACACAAAGTAATAGTATAATAGTATTTGAATGATAACATTAGGGAAATAAGAAGAAGAACAATGTTAATGCAATATGTTGTACATTTGTACATTTGCTGCCATTTGTCAATAATTGTGATACAATTATATATATAAAACAATCAACGCGGGTACCATAACAAACATGGTATATTACTGATACCTTTTTTTTTTGGGAAAACAGATTTATTAAAGAACAATGGTTAATTCGTAAAAACATTTTTTAATATTGTTTTACTTAATTAAAATTCAGGTGAGAAGTTGAACAGAATGATAATAGATAGGACAAATCAAGGGAACCAAAGACAACAAGTTTAATTGCAGGAAGAATATCTAACCTAAATAATGAGGAAGATTGGTTAAAATTTACTAAACTATGATGCAAAACTATTCACAAATTACCAAAAAAGTAAATTAATCTTATCAAACGAATAATATATTACTATTATTTTTTAATTAGAATGAAATGAAATGTTCAATTGTTCATGTAATAATTTTTCCTTAATTAGTATAAATATTCTTGAATCTTGAAAATCAAAAATAACTAAGGATATATTTAAAAAAATCTGTAAATTCTTTCGTGTAAATTATTGTTATTTTTATCAAAATTTTATTCCCCACAATTTTTTTCTTAATTGTCGTTTTTCCATTATTGCTTTTCATAAACAAATATGTTGTAAAAAATTACTTTTTCTCATTTTTCTGTTGTACTTTATTACTTTAAAGATATGGTAAAGACGTTCAATGTGATTTCTCTGAAAAAGAAAAGTGATATTGTTATTTAACTAAATGATAATTTTTTACTAATTCTAAGTTTATAAATATAATTAAGGGATATTATGTTTTTAAAAATGCGGGGTAAAGCCAGAAAAGCGGGGTAAAAAAATATCATTGAAATCGAGAGATCGCAATCTAGAGATCTACGCCTAGCAAATAAGAATATTAGAATTAAATGAACATGATACATTAAAGGAATTTTTTTTTTTCCTCATATAGGTTTATTAACAAACTTTCATTCAAACCTAACTATAGTAATAAAAAAAATATATATACAGTATTTCGTTGTTAAAATATTTTTTTAAAAAAGTATTTTTAAATTATTTATATGCGCCGATACAAGTAATTATTAATGTACATTAATTTTTATTTTAAGTTT
>QKYT01000044.1:306575-318638 GCA_003550305.1 Glomus cerebriforme | reverse complement strand
ATATATTAAAAAGAATATATATATATATATATATTTATTTATTAGATAAATAATTCCATTGTTATTATGTAATAAAAAGAAATTATTTTTAGGATATTTATTAAAATTTTTCGTATTGTTCGATTACCGCAAAAACCGCAAAAAAGGAAATTTTTTAAAAATCGCGTTACTTTTTGATATAGATTATCGATTATATTATTAATCTTGTAATTGGTTTTTTTTTTTATAAAAATGTTACCATCCATATAAATTATCAGAATCCAATTGAATTGATAACATGATTCAGTTATTTTCCCAGTTTTTTCTTTTGCCTTTTCTAGGATATGTACTGTAACTTGACTTGAATAATTATTTGTTAATCATAATTTTTACTTATCGTTAATTGTGTTATATTCTTTGTCATATATATTTATTCTCTTTAATAAACCGTATCAACCGTATCAATTCGCGTATCCCGTTAATTATCGGATGAAATCTTTTATTGAATAATATAAAGAAAGAATCATGTATTATTATAATAATGAAGCGATAAAAGAAAAAAAAATTTTTTTTTTTTCCGATTAATTTCCGATTATTCTCAACATAATGTAAGAAGTATATTTGATTTTCCCCTCAATTGTTCATCTAAAGTTTTTATCTGTCAATTCTTTTTTCTCGATTGTTTGACTAGAAAAAAAAAATATTTTTTTTTTTGAAATAGAAAAAATTTTTTTCTTTTCGAATGAAAAAAAAAAAATAAACAAAAGATTTTCAATGTCACATTTTTCTCATTTAAAATGAATTAAAATTTAACAGATTAATTATTCACACGCCCCATTAAAAAAAAAAAAAAAAGAATTATATCTTTGATAAAGAATATTGTTTTCTTAATCATTTTTGACTTTTAAATTAACCCGACATTTAACAACATAATATGAATGAATAAATAAATGGCTTTATGTTGTTAAACCCTTGTATTAAAATATTATAAACAATTTTCGTCATCTCCTTGACTCAGTACCGACTCAGTGATTCAGTGTAATCGTAACTAAACCATACTAGTTAGTTCAATATTCGACTCTGGAATTCATATGATGGTTTATATTTTTGGAATTGCTTAATTTAATTTTTTTTTTTAATATAATGATTGTTTGATTTATAATTACGTGTGAGAATATATGTAAGTGTGGCTTTAAACATGTACTTGAAATTATGACCATGTTACGATTATATGCTGGGATTAATAAAACGGTAAAGGATTTTCTTGTGATGAATTATTTCACATGAGATACATTTCTCTCGGATAGATTTGAGTATAGATTCGAGTGGTTTTTTTTTTTTTAAAAAAAAAACCTTCTATGGGAAAGATTTTTTCTTTATATTAGGTAAGGAATAAATTATTAAGTTTTTGCTCCAGATTTTTATTTTTCCCCACATTTAATCATTATTAATTATTCAAATGTCTTAAGATAATATCTATTGAAGAAAAGATTGTAGATCTAGACTAGATTACAAATACGTTTTTTTTTATTACTTTTTATCTTTTTAATCTCTCAAATTTGGCAAGAATTTTCTCGGACTTAATATTCACAAGTCATGTGATATAGACATTTATAGAAAAAAACTCCGAAAATTTCCGTTAATTTAACTTTATGAAGTTTAAATTAAACTTTAAAAAAAAATATTTAAATTAAAAAAAAACTTATTTTAAGCTTAAACTTTTATCAAAGTTTTTTTTTCGTTAAAATTTTTTTTTTAAAGTTTAATATCATTTTACAAATTATGTGACATACATTATATAATGATAAACATTATTCTTAAATATTATTTTTTTTTTTTCGTTTCCCGGATTCATAAACAAGCGCCTTATGATTTATTCCTTTAAATGCGCACAGACCACAACATTCAAATCATAATATTATGTCATGATCCAGTGTGAATTTTTTCCAAAGGATGATTTATGTTGATAAAAAACCGCGGATATGATTTTTAAGTTTGTTTATGACGAAAGCTATAGTTATTATTATCATTGTGTAATGTCGAAGGAAATCAGTTAATAATTACATAACGTCATTCTTAAGAAGAATAATATGTAAAAGGTATTTCTATTATTTTTTTTTTTTAAAAAAAAAAGAAAGAATTGAAACAATAATAATAAAATCGGTCCATCCTTTCACGAAGGCGGGATAAAAAAAAATCATCGTGTTACCATCCAATGTTATTTTTTGTTAATATCCGTTAAATAATGTTTATTTGATTTCTTATTGTGTTTTTTTTTTTAAAAAAAAAAAAGGCATATTGTTTAATTAATGTTCTTTAAATTAGTTATGCGAACTAATTTAGTGCTTTTTTTTTTCTTTAGTCTTTTTGGAAATAAAAAAAAAAAAATAATTATACGATTTAAAAATATATATACGAAAAGTCTTCCAAAAAAAAAAAATGCTTCTTTTAAATCGCTATTATTTTATAACAAGAAAGAAAAAGGTATCTTAATCGAATTGAAGAAAAAGATTTTTTTTTTAAAAATCATTCCAAACCATTTAAGAATAACAATAATAAAAAAATCCAACATTATTTTCAATTTTTTTTTAATAATAACCACTTTTTTCTTTTTTTCTTTTTTTTTCAAATGGTAATTATCAAAAAAGAAATCAAGAATCCAAAGACTATTCCAAAGAATGCAAAGAAAATAAATAAATAATTAATATATTGTAAGAAATCGATTGTCATTATTTAGAAAAAAAAATTTGATATAATGTTCATTCTTTTCATTCTTTTAATCTAACTTTAAAAAATAAAGCCACTATACCACATTATGAAAACATTAAGAAGAAGAGAGGCAAAGAGATTTTCAGTTCAGCCTCAAACTCACGCGAAATGAAATAATGTTCAGAAAATCAAAAAACAAACAATATTCTTATAGATTGTTCATTTGGCGTGTATGTGTTAATGAATTCATTCGTGTAACATAACGCCACAACAATTGTTCTCCGGAATAATATAATATTGTTTGCTTTTTTTAAATTACAACATTATAAAATTTTTAAGGTTTTTTGAGTTCATAAAAATTTCATTGCCCCGAACGCCTTCTATTGAATAAACCTGTTTATTTTTTTCGTCATATAAACTCATTCCTGTCAAAAAGTTCTTGTACTTAAATCCCGATTGGATATAAATTATTAAAGCCACCAAAAGAGTTGTTTACATATTGTTCTTTTTTTTATTTTTTATTTTTTTTTAGGTAATCAAATATGTATAATAAAATTTACAAGTATTTTTTTTTTTAAATGATTTTCGAAATTTACGTCCATCTTCATGGTACGACAAATGTAAATAATTAATTGCCCTTGCATAAATCAATAATATTAAAAAAGTCGATCTTAAGAAAAAAAAAATCCTATTGTTTTCATCTTAATTAGGTTTAATAATCTACAAAAGAAAGCCCTACTTTAAAATAATAACTAACGGAAATGACCGTATATAATATTGTTCTTAGGAATTTTACGGATGTCGTCCTTTTCAATTAATTTTTTCTTGATATGTAAGTAAAGATCCTAACTGTATTACTATAACTCGGTTACTTATTATTGATATGAGTTGAGTTGAGAATCTCGAGTAACCAATATGAGATTTTTTTTTCCGAATCATCCATTATTTCAATTGTTAATTTTCCGTACATGAACTTTTCTCATAAATTATGTAACGTTAATTAACGTATTGTTACATGTTTCGAATAAAAAGAATTTTATTAATTTTATTTACAGGGCAGATTGAACTTCAGGAGATTTGTGTCGTGTCGGGATGATAACAAGGACGATTAAGTCAAATGGCAATACTATACAGCCAAGGTTAGCGAACAAGTATAAATTTACTGCGCCTCTCATACTCAAACTATAAACGGTACTTTTTGCATAAAAGATATCTTTGATATGTGATGTAAACGAGTCATGTATGCATGATTCGGCTCACGAATCTACAAGTAGTCTACATCGACGCCCCCTAGACTCGGCCTAGAGGGTGCATTTATGAAGAATCAGTTGACCATAAAAAATTAAAAATCGGGATCTAAAAATACATAATAAAAAATTTTAAACAATTTATTAGTACAAATTTTACAAATGAAAAATTGGTCAAAAAAAAAACAAAAATTTTATAAAATTTCGTGTCAAATACAGTATTTTTTTCAAGCATGAAATACTTTTTATATATAAATAAACTCGATACAAAGTAAAGCTAAAATGTCGCCTGGAACGTAAAAAATTATGAAATCACGTGACAATTTCTCGCATAAACCGTAATTATATATTTTTTTCTTAAACGATTTGTAAAATATTAAAAGAACTTATGTTAGGATTAAAAATTATTGACGAAACAGCAAGTTTTATGAATGATATTTGAATATTAAACTATATTAATATGAAACATCTTAATATATAATTCAGAATTTATTAAATTAAATTTTTTTCGGTTACTTTCGAAATGATATTACTGTAATTAAAATCATTAAAATCAGAAAATAATACAAAAAAAAAATCCAAAAGATGACATTAAAGAATTTTAAATTGGTATAAAAGTAAGACATAAAGATCGTTAATAGTTAATTAAATATTTTTGATATTTCGAAAAAAAAAAAAATTCACGAGTCAAACTTGCATTGATCTGGAATCAATTGGACTTTCCTTTTTAATTTTCTGCAGACTCCAATAAAAAATTATTGGAAGCTTCCACATAAATTACAATTACAATAATAATACGTATTAAAAATTATTGAAAATTTTATGAAATCTTTCAGCATCACCACTTATTTGTTTAGACAAATTATGTCGTTCATAATTAATTAACTGATCTAGATCGCGTCTAAAAAAAGAAAAGAGCATTAGGAAATGATATGTTCTAACGTACAGCATAACAGAAACGTGGCAATTATCCAAAGGACCAAGAAATCGATGGAATTGGAAACGAAATTCGTTGATCGTAAAGAATTTGTATTTTGTACTACCCGTTTAATCAATATAAAAGGTGTTTTTTTGCAATAGAAAAAATAGAAAGAATGTTGTAGCAATAGAAATTCGCTCAACTATTATACAAAAAAAAAAAAAAAATAGGATGTTAGAAATAATTCTCAATTAATGAAAGTAACCATTAAACTTTAAACATTGCCTCACAAAAAAATTGAAAATCAAATTAGAAGAATAAATGATTTATTACTTAAACGAACGCTAACAACCCTGTTCAAAAACTTGTTTGTCCATTGTTGAAAACGGAAAAAACGCAGGTAAAACTTTTGCGATCATGGGATCCTTGAATAACATTCATTTTTGGCAAAAATATATATATATATATATAAGATACGCTCTAAATTAGGGATTGCAAAAAATTGGGTTAAAACTAAAATCAATTAAATACGACTACTTTGAGTATTTTTGAGTCTTTGTTCCTATAGATTCAGTATGTGTCATCGTCTGTTTCAGGGGAAAACTTGTGTTAGAAGGTCATCCTAGTCTTAATGGGCTAATTCGATTAAATAGTGTCCATTGTTTGAAATCCAAGGAATATTCGAAAAATTTTCATGAGGTACGAAAGTTTCCATAATAAATCACACGCCATATCACGAGTTTTATTTTTTTTACAATATTTATATTATACATATACATTTTTTAAAATTCGAACGTCATATGATAAGGTAATTTACCAAAAATGAGAATCGAATCTTCTAATTTTGAACGGACAACTCCTTAAATTAATTAAGTATTAATTTCATTAAAAAAAAAAAAATTCCAAATTTAAATTTAAAGTTACTGCGCATTACAAAAAAATTCATTAGGAATAATACCACACGATCCCGAACTTTACCGTTCAAGTAAGTTAACGCGTTATATATTTAACATAAATATATAATAACATTAAGAAAATCCGAATACTAATTTTAGACAAAACAATCTTGATACAGCACATGTATAAATTTTTCTAAACCCCTCAAAATGTAACAGGATTATTCTTCTTGTTTAAGAATAATTTAATGTAACATTTTTTTAATTATGAACTTTAAATTGAACTTTAAAAAAATTCAAGATTCCTTAAGACCTTCTTTCCTATTTTATACAGAGAATTTAAAGAAATTTATACATTAATTTCGGGGAATTTACCAATGAATATAAATATATATATACATATACATATATTTAGTAGTTTTAAGGTATCACAATTTTTTTTACTCTAATTTTCATTGTTTTAAAATAAAAAAAAAATTTAAGCTTAAAAAATTTAAAAGCGTACAACATTCTATTTTCTTTTAAAAAACTCTTTTTAAGGCTAAAAAAAATCAGGTTTTTATTCAATTTATTCTATTCAAGCATCAAATACTTTAATGCAGATTAGAATAGTTTAATGATATATTTTTATTACTTTAATTAGAAAGTCATGTAATAAAGTATAACAATGACGACGCATGCAGATAAGAAAAGGTCTTAATCATCACATTTACAGATTTATTATAGCGTTGTTTAACAAGTAAGAATTTTTCATTATCAATAGCATTCATTCAAGTTAAAAAAGGTTTACATACCAAATCGCACTCATTTATCATTCCACTTTTATTTTTTAAGAAATCAAGTCTTACAAGAAAGAATTATCCGGTTAGTTAAATTTGTATAATTAAATGTAAAAAAAAAAAAAATCTCCCCCCTTTTTTTTCTTGATCCTTTTAGAAATTCTAATATGCTTTAGGATGTGCCGCCGACATTTGGCAACATTGTAACATTTTGCGCCAAAAGAAAAAAAAAATTAATCTGACCATATTTTTCTTTTCTTTAGATTTTTCGGATTTTTAATAGTTTTTTATGTTACGCGTTTTTTAAGCCTTTTTAAGCCCGCGATAAGATGATCTTATTCATTCATGCAAATTGGGTTTGTGATTAAAAAAAAGAAAATACTTGAAATAATTGATTGATCATGTTATGTAATAATTATAAATTGGACATATTATTATGTATCGATTAGTTTATCATTATTTTTAGTCTTGAATCACATAATTGGTTAAATGAACCATTTTCATGGTTAGTTAATCAAGATATATTTTTTTTTTGTTTGTTTTTATTTAATAAAAAAAAAAATTGTTTGCCATACATTACAAAAAGTTAACTCTTTTTTCACATTATTTATTGCCATACGTTATACGTTAAATCTAAAAAAGAAATTTATCGGTTGGATTTTTTTGAAGAAACCCATTTTTTCGCGAAAAGACTAGAATAAAATGGTAAGTTTTATTGAGGTAAAATATTTTAATAAAACACAACATATAAACAGTGAGATAAGATATTGTTCGGATTCAAGTTCAGTCACCTTTTTTTTTTATTCGGGATTTTTGTTCCGGTTACTTTATTATTACAAAGAATGAATTATAATTAATTATATAGTACAAGTATAATAATATGATATGCACATATTATATGTTATGTGAGTCAAAGAGAAAATAATTGGTCTCCTTATTTGTGATATTAGATAAAATGACAAGGGAGATTTGAGTGATTTTTTAAAAAGTCGTCTTTTTATCCTTTTTTTTCTTTTCGTTATTATTGAAAAAATATATATATTTTTTTTAATTTAAACTAAATTAAATCAATTAAATAATGAGGAAAATAAAAATGTAAGATTAATTATAACTGCAATTGATTTAATCCTATTAAATAATGGAAAAGAAAAATAAAGATTAATTCATGAAATGCAATTCTTATTTTAAATAAATTTTTTTTATGTACATATGTGATCATTATCTTTTTTTGGGTAAATAGACAAAGAAAAAGGACGTCATGTGTATATTAATTAAAACAATCACGGAATGTTTATGATCCGTGAAATTCCGCTTGAACGAATAATTTAAAACCCGTCAACACTTTTTAACCTGTTTGAAAAGCTCAATTATAGGTACAGCAAACATGAATTAAAATTTTTTTTTTTTTTTTAATTATTTATTATATACATTTATTTAGTTTTATAGTTTTTATATATTTGAATTTATTTAATTTATTTTTAATTAAATTAAATTTTTAGTTATTTTTGGATTTATATACTTGAAAAGCACATATTTGGAGATGAAGAGATCAGATAAAAAAAAAAAAAAAAAAATTAAAAAAAAAAAATAACTTTGAAAATCATTATTTCTAGGGAATACAGGTGTGTTACGTACATATGACCGACGTGCCGATACATATTACTATTACTATTTTTAGTTCTTTTGACTAGATTAAGTAAAAAACATACAAACATTTCATTGATAAACATGGGTTAATTGAATGATTAATGGCAGGGGATACAATTAAATTTATTCCATAATTAGCAATAAAGTAAAAAAAGGTCGATTTGCATTTGCGGTCTTTTTTTCCGAGATATGTCCTATATATGTCGGCTCTTTATTTAGGAAAAGAGTGACTTATTTTTTATAGGCTTCTAAATGAAACTTTAAAAAAAATTTTTTTCTTCTTCTTCTTATTCTTCCCTGTTCTTATTTTCTAATGATAGATAAATTATGTTTATTACTAATGTCCTTTTTTTTATAAAAGATTTATTCTTCGAATTTCCGAATAAAGTTTTATAACTTTTCAAAAAGAGAATTCCCATTGTTGACTTAGAATTTCATTTAGATATTCGTAGACTAATATGCCAAACAAAATAACCATAAAGGTTCTTATTTCTGCTTCGGTTATTTACGGTTACTCTGCCACAAAATCTATATTTTCAATAAAAATGAACGCCTTGCGGTAAAACGTACAAATTTCGAAATTTTAATGAACGAATGATCTTCATTTTATTTAAATGATCTTCGTTGCGAAAAGATATTTATATTCTCTATTAAAAAAAAAATTATCTCATGGTTGCATGAAAAGATGTTTTTGTAAAAATATCGAAAGTAAAGTTTAAGGGGGGAAAAATAATTTCTTTTAATGTAGAAAAAAAAAATATATATATATATAATTAAATGTTAGAGAGTATAAATGAAATCTAGCTAAATTTGTTTAGATTATTAGGTTATTCCAATTTCGGGGTAGTAAGTTTTTTTTTTTTTTTTTTAAGGGGAGGGTGGGTGTGAAGCTTTAGGTTAAAAAAAAATAAATAATGATTTGCTTTCAGATCTACGAGGATGTTATGACAACCCCCGGACTTTTACCATTATTTACAATTTTACATTATTACATTATTTTTATTTTTTTTTTTTTAACTATATAAAAATTTTTAAATTTTTATGTAAGGATATATAAGAGGTTATCACATTACATTTCACCTCTTCAATCCTAAATAGAGAAGTGTGATATGCAATTTTTTTAAAATAATAATATAAATAAAGTATTGTGTGTTTGATATTTAACAGCTTTGTTTAAATATTCCCGCCAATCACAAACTATAAGTTTTAAGTTAAAAAGAGTATTATTTTTTTAATTGACTGTGTACAAGTTTTTGATATAAATAATCGTTTATTATTTTCACGAATTATGTTTTTATTAAAGAATCAAAAAAAAAAAAATAAAAATAAAATAAACTTTTTTTTTCGGGTTGAAAAAAAAAATTTATAAAAACCAAAGGTAGTTTTTTTTTTTTTTTTTTTTTTTTTTTTTTTTTTTTAAAAAAAAAAAAAAGGAAAAAAAAAAGATAAATTATTTCTTCTAAAGTCTTTTTTTTCCCCCTTTCTCATAACTTTCTCTTCAAAGAAAAAAAGAAAATAACCTGTTAAAAAATTCTTTTTTTTTATATATATAAACTCTACATATTTTTTTTTTTTAAAAAGAAAAAAGATTTAACGTCTTACATCCAGAAATTGGGCTTTATTTATTAAATATTACGATCATTTTATCATTATTATTTTCATCATCGTCTTTCTTAACAATTTTATTTTATTTTTATTTTTTTTTTTTTCTTGTTTAAATTTTATTTCTCTCTCTCTCAAAAAAAAAATATACATACTATACATCCGTTTTTTTACATTATTGCCCACATTCAGCTTTGTTCCTTTTTATATAGATCGTCGCAACGTGATTTACACTATTTACCATTTATATTATTCATATATTCCCTGGTTTTTTTTTCCTTTTCTTTAAAAAAAAAAAAAAAAATCACAATGGATTCTAAACAAAATGAATTGCAATCCTGGAAGACAAATAATGATTTATCAAGATCTTCCTCCACCTCTACATCAAAATCCTCTTCGCCAACATCACAAAAACCCAATAATAATAAATCACAAAAGGTTCCTTTTACTTTAAAATATCAATTAAATATTCGTAAAAATTCAAATGATACAAATCCAATTGTCAATTCCCCTCTTCCAATTGGCGCACAAAGTGGTCTGATTGCAGATTTAACTTTCGATCAAGATAAAGGACAATTTTTATGGGCAACTGAAAGCTACCAACAGGTAAATTTTATTATTATTATTATTATTATTTTTATCTTATTTTAACTTATATTTTTTTTTAAAAAAAAAATTATTAGAATCCAAAGAAAAGACGAACGACAAATAATACAAATAACGGTAATTCATCACCTAAACCCTATGACATGAAAGTTCCAAGACCACCAAACGCATTCATTATTTATCACAGAAATAAATCTAAAGAATTAGCAAAATTTAAATCTGCTGGAAGATGTGAAACAAATGAACGTCATCCGTCAAAGACTGTTGCAGAAATGTGGAAAGAAGAACCTGCTGAGATTAAATTACAATATCAAAGAGAAGCCGATTTAGCCCTTGTGGAACATAAAAAGAAATACCCCTTTTATAAATATAAACCCAAAAAAAGGGATAATAAAAATAAATCAAAATCTCAACAAATTAATAATAATTCATCAAAAAATAATAAATCTAATATAAAATCTTCAAATAATAATAATGATAAAATAAATAGTGAAGATGATGATTCTCAAGTTCCTATTGAACATAGAAAGCAAGCTGCTATGGAATCTGCTTTTACCGTATTTGATTTAAGTTCTTCAACATCAAAGGATAGTTCAACGGATAATACTTCAACTAATAATTCTTCTCCACCACATACTCCTCCAACTCCTAATATTGCCATGACAAATCCACAAGTTATGACTCCAATATGGACCGATTATGATAAAAGATTTTTTGATAATCCAATTAATGAACAATTAAACTCTCCTCTACAATTACCGTCACCATGTCCACCATGTCCACAACCACTAACACCACAACACCATCGTCAGCAACAGCAACAGCAACAACAACAACAACCACCATGTCAATGTACAGCTCATTGTTTAAAAAATCATAATAATAATAATAATATTGCTGTCATTTCTGCTCTAGAATCGTTATCTTCAGAGCAATGGAATGCAGTATCGTTATCTTCAGAGCAATTGAGTGCAGTAGCTAAGATATTTAATAATGTTTTAGAAACGATAGGAGCAATTCATCCTAGTCATCCAACTCCAACTACAACATCTAATATGATTACACCACCACCAATAACTGCAACATCAATTGGTGATAATATTCCTTCAACCTCAATAGCTAACAATATTCCTATAAATACGATAAATCATATTTCTACAAATAATATTCCTTCAACTTCGATAGCAAATAACATAATAACATCTGTAGACAATATGATCACAATGTCTCCTACTTTTAATGCTGCTTTAAATGACTCCAATTATTATCAAATTGCTGCGCAAGGTTGGAATATGAACATAGATGACATGGGTAACATCACGACAAATTATGTTGTACCCTCACAATCGACCCCACCAACTCCTACTAGTCCAATTGACTATTTATCTTGGACTACATCTCAGTCAATAGATGATTCTCAACAATTTGCTGCTAATCCAATAACGAATATCACAAACATCGAACATTTTCCACAAATAAACCAACAAACCAATAATAATTTATTTACTACACCTGTAACAGATAATGATAATGATATTATTTGCAATTTATTTGACCATGATTTTGATGGCGACTATAATTTTACATTATAATATATATACATACATATATATATAAAAATAAATAAATAATTATACATATATATATTTTTTTTCTTATTCTCTTTTTTTTTTTTTTTT